>CAUYUJ010014524.1:157500-202500 GCA_963575745.1 Prorocentrum cordatum
GGCAAGAAATTGTCGGGACCCATTTCCAAACACTATGTGTTTGTGTTTCTACGAGTGGGCGCCACCGCAACTTCGAAACTCGCGGCGGCCGCAGTCAATCCGCGACCCAAACAATTTACACGATGCGGCTTCAATGTATTGGCAAGGAAGGCTCGAGATAGCGTCTAACTTCTATGTATTGTCGGTGACGCTCGGGACGAAAAAGGTCGAGCGTCACAGGACCGAGAGCAATGCTGTGGCTGCACGTCCTGAAGGGCAACGTAGGGGCGGACCAGCCCAGGAGGGAATCATCGGCCAAGAATCGGCGATGCATAGATCGGCGATGGGCCCCCGATAGCGGATCCACATTCTCCTGCGCGGGATGGGCTATCCGGCGTTGAATGGACGATTGCAGAATGAAAAAAAGTGAATCTAAACTTTTGGCACTCCGCGCGGATTTCTTAGATCTGCGCTTGACCCCCCTCCCTGACGCGCGGAGCGCGCCAGGGGCGGCGCCAAAGGCGTCGCCCAGGGGGGGGGCCAGCGCGGATCCAAGAAATCCGCGCGGAGCGCCAAAGTCAATGTTTATGCCGTTTTCCCTTCTTCGACTATTGGCGATGAATGGACGATTTGGGGTCGATGCATCCCTCCCTGAGCTTCCCCCCCAGATAAAAACGGAGCATGGCGAGCTGAAACAGCGGCAGCTCAGAGTCGATCTCCAAACCCCTCCCAGGGTCCAACGCAGAGAATAGAATTGGGCGGAGGCCAAATGGCGGGGTAGGAGGGAGAAGGGAGGAGGGAGGAATGAGTGGAAGGGCCCAGGGCGAGGCACTTCTTTGAGCAGGGACCGACCGTCCCGGCATTCCTATAGTTCTACCACGAAGTGTTATGAGAACCCATACATGCTCTAAGAACAAAAGCAGTTTCTTAGAACATAAAACCGATGTGATAAAACAAAACAGATTCCGCCAGAATGTTATAAGAGCATTTCGTGGAAACCACAAAAGGTTCTTTGAACATTGTTTGGTAGGGCTAGGAGAGCCAGGACGCTTCGTCACTGTTTGACTTATACTGTGCACGGCTGTCTCGAGAAGCGCCCTCTGGCGGCCCGAGGGTCCTGACACAGCCAGACTGAAGTCCTGCCACGGCCACGTCGAGCAGGCCGATTGCTGGTGGGGGGCTATGCAGGGCGCTAGTCAAAACTCTGCGACCCCCTCCAGTGGCCACGATCGCCTTGAATTCCAGTGCGCCCTGTTGGCCGGCTGTGAATGACCTGAGAGTGCATCTAAAGGAGGGAAGTCACTGCGAGAATGACGCCTCGCCTTGGCTCAGAGGTCCTGCGGTGGTCACACACGAGCACCCCCGACGGCTTCTGATGTCAAAGGTAGGGCACGCTGTAAACAATCTCGCGCCTTCGTCGCTTGCAGGCAAACCGAGCAAGACCCAGCTGGCCAGCGGGGATAATATTGAAAAGGCTACTTCAAATGCTGCTCAACAGAAGGGGGCGAATTTCTGCGCTGGTCTGATGCGGAGCAGAGCGCAGCAGAAACGGCACTGTAGCCTGACACGAAAGCGCGAACCCCCTGAACTGATCAGGCAGCGTCAGACTTGAGACCTTCCTCGCTTTCGAGAACCAGCCCATCCAAGTCCTTGAGGTCGACAGACCGGCCGAGCTTCCACGACAGCTCGGCGGCAATCGTGGTGCGCACGATGCTCGGGTGACGCGACATCGCCTCTTGCTCAAGGCGGTGGTGTTCGCTGTCGACCCCTGCACGCACCATCGTGATGAATTCATTGAGTTCGGTGGTGTACGCCTCCTTGTAGCGCTCAGGAAAGCTCCACTGCGCACAGGGCATCAGGTGGCCTTCTGCAGTGGCCAGCTCCACGGTGCTGGTGAGCGCGTTCTTCGCAGTCAACATGCCCTTGGCGCCAAACGCCTCGATGCGTTGGTCGTATCCGTACGAGGCGTCGCGGCACGTATCCACCATTGCAATGAGGCCACTCGGGTACTTTAGCGTCACGGCGACAGTGTCGATGTCACCCATCTCTTCGATCTCCTTGTTGTAGGCGTGGCCCACAGACATCACGGTCTCTGGCTCCTGACCCCCACTGAGCCAGTTGAGCATATCGAAATCGTGTATCAGCATGTCGTGGAAGATGCCTCCGCTGGTGCGCAAGTACTCCATTGGCGGCACAGGGTTGTCCCTGCTGCAACACTTAACAACCTTGAGATCGCCTACGGAGCCATCTTCCACATGCTTCTTAAGCTTTCGGAAGTTTGTGCCGCAACGCCTCTGGTAGCCACAGTACAGGGGCAAATTTTTGCTCGTCGCCAGCTGCACCGCCTCCTCCACTTCCTTCAGCTCGTGGGAGATGGGCTTCTCCGTGAGCACCGACTTGTTGGCGCTCAGCGACTCCATGATGAAGGGGAAATGGGTGTCCGTTGTCGACGCCACGACCACAGCCTGCACGCCGGGATCCGCCAGGGCGGGCGCCAGGGATGTGGCCCACCTGCAGCCCAGCCGCGCGGCGATGCCCTCGGCCCGGGCCCCGTCCACGTCCACGACCCACGCGAGCCGCGCCTGATCGGGGATGCCGGCGATGGAGGTCATGTGGAAGTGACCGGCCCGCCCGAGCCCCACGAACGCCACGCCGATGCGCGCGTCGGGCCGCGACATCGCGGCGGAGGTGGCTGCGAGGGGGCGCACGGGGAGGCGCCCGGGTGCGCACTGCGCGGGGCGCGCGCGTCTCGATCTGGGGCGGGCGGGGAGCGGCCAAGGGAGCTCGAGCCAAAACGGCTGCGGAGGCTTTTCATCCCGAGTTGTTGGTCGACGGCCCCAGGACCCGGCGAGGACTCCCAGAGCAGGGAGCATACCATCACATCGGCACCCGCCCTGCTTGAAGTCCCATGTAACATTTGGAGCTCCTTGGACGTCAACATTGGCTCAGGATGGGCCGAACGGGAGTACCATCGCATCGGCACCCGCCCTGCTTGGAAGTCCCATTTAACATGTAGAGCCCCTTGGACGTCGACATGGAAGAAGAAGAAGAAGGAGCAGGGATGCACGGGTAGCCTCGATGAAGCAGTGCTATCCTTGCCATGGAGTTGGGCAATGCATGCCAAGACCAATGGAAGACCCCAAAAAATATCCCGGCATCGCACCTTCATCGTCGGCATGGCCCAGCCCGGTGCAAGAGGCCGAGCAGGCCGCGCGCGCGCGGAACGCCGCCGAACCGTCAACGGCCGTCCAGGATCGCAACCAGTCGACTCGTTGCTCCCAGAAACCGGGCTTGCCGCAGGCGCTGGGGGCGCCCCAGACAACAGCGGGCAACTTCTGTTTACGACGCCTGTATGAGCACGCAGAACTGCATATTTTGCCTACGCGTCCGCCAGGAATGCAAGGCCGCAGTCAGTCAGTCGCGGCTCTCCTCGCAAACTCGTGGGCGACGAGCAGGAAGCGAGCCTTACGGGCCGTGGCTCCTTGACCAGATTACGCGTGCCGCCAGCGTGGCACGCTGCATTGGGAATGAGGGCACTCGACCTTACGCGTGCCAATTTGCGCGCCACTCTTAGTGCAGACGACCGCGTTGTTCTGGGTCCGTCGTTGGCGGGCGACGCAGGTCGCTTGGGTTATCGTCTCCACAAATGCGCCAAAATGGGCTGGACGTAGCGACTTTTTCGCGACGTCAAACCGCCGGCATGATTTTTCTCGATTCTCGATGTTACATCTCAAATTGCAACATCGCGAAGCTTCATTCCAAGAACCCTCCATGCAATACTTTTGCTGCGCTTTCCGAGCGAAATCCATCCGCGCAGGCCCCAAGGCACAAAAAAGGGCGAGATCGCTGGCTGCGAAAACATTGCGACGCCACGAACCGATCATCCTGGCTCAGGTCACCGTACATCCTGGGGGCTCCCGACCGTCTGGGAGTCCATGGAGTCCCGCCTTGGAAGCAGCTGGAGGGTCTGCAATGAACGGGCCCAGACAAAAGTCGGTCAAAAAGGGGGGCGAAGCAAGTCAACCCACTCTCGGTCCCCAAACCCATCCCGGAGTCGGAACTGACAACACTTTCGAGCCCCTTTCCAGCCGTTGCGACGAGGGGGCGCCTTTCTTCCGCCTTTCTTACAAGAAGAAGAAGAGGAAGAAGAAGGAGAAGACTAAGAAGACTAACGGCATAAACATATGCCTTTGGGAGGTCCGCGTGGATCGCTTGGATCTGAGCTGGACCCTCCATCCTGGCGCGCGGAGTGCGCCAGGGTTTGCGCCGGAGGCGCCGCCTGTGGGATTCAGTGCAGATCCAAGAAATCTGCGCGGAGCGACACAAGTTGATGTTTATGGCGTGCTGTTCTTCGTCGAGACGAGGGGGCGCCTTTCTTCCCCCTGCTGGGCCGCCTCAGCCCACCGGCCCAACCCCCCTTGCTCTCCCGTTGGCTTTCGGGTGAGGTCGGGCATGTCCTCCTATAGGCGGATGTTGGAAGAAAAACTAACAATAGTCAAAACACATTCGAAAAAGAGGCCCCCAAACTACCCTCAAGAGGCACCCGAGAGCGCTCGTCGTCGTCGTCGTTGTCGTCGGCGTCGTCGTCATCGTCGTCGTCGCCATTCAGGGTCGCCGGCACTGGCCCTAAGGCCGCTGCAATAGTCAAACAATGATATAACGAAATCGTCCCCTGGCTATTTTCTGGCTAGGTTTGAACATCCCCCTGGTAAGATTGGGTCGGGCATGTCCCCCTACAGGCGGAAAAATACAAAATTGTCAAACAAATACCCCAAAATAGTTAAACATACTGCAAAATCGTCCACGGACGATTCTGTTTTACTATTCTTGAACGTTCCTCCTGCAGGGGGACAGGCCCGACTTAAGGGTAGGGTGATAGGCCCGACTTAACTTTGTGAACTCCAAATCCATGATTTATCGACCCCCCTTAAAAGAACCGGACCCCCCGCCAAATGCCACATCATCTGCCGGACCCCCCTCTTCGACAGGGCGCCCTACCAAACCAGACCCCCTGAGCTCCAAGCCTCCAAGCCAAAACCGGACCCCCCAGTTACAAAAAAAAGGCGCCCTACAAAACCGGACCCGGAGGACGATTCATGAGGGATTCTGGCCATCCCTCGGACGTCCATGCCCTGTGCATTTTTTCAGTTCCGCGCGTACTTCTTCTTGCCAGATGCTCCAGCACGCCCCTCGCCGATGCAAAAATGGCACACCTCCGAGCGATGCCAAAGATTTGGAAGAAGTAAGGTCCTGCCCCGGGGCCTCGGGCGGCCGTGCCGGCAGGACGAGCCGGGCGGCCCCCCCCAAAAAATTAGCCTGGCGAAGGACCCAACCATATGCAACTGTGAATACCGCAAGTGTGAATATCGTTTTCGGCGGCGCTACCTCTGGGTAGTGGAGACGCATGCGAACACCCCCACTGGGGCCTTCGGTGGAGCTCCCTCTGGGGCTACGAAACGCTGCCCTGGGTGGGGGAACCGCATGCAGGCAGCCCCACTGGGGCCTTCGGTGGAGCTCCCTGTGAGGCTACGAAACGCTGCCCTGGGTGGGGGAACCGCATGCGGGCACCCCCACTGGGGCCTACGGTGGAGCTCCCTCTGGGGCTACGAAACGCTGCCCTGGGTGGGGGAACCGCATGAGGGCAGCCCCACTGGGGCCTACGGTGGAGCTCCCTATGGGGCTACGAAACGCTGCCCTGGGTGGGGGAACCGCATGTGGACACCCCCACTGGGGCCTTCGGTGGAGCTCCCTCTGGGGCTACGAAACGCTGCCCTGGGTGGGGGAACCGCATGTGGACACCCCCACTGGGGCCTTCGGTGGAGCTCCCTCTGGGGCTACGAAACGCTGCCCGTGGGGGAACCGCATGTGGACACCCCCACTGGGGCCTTCGGTGGAGCTCCCTATGGGGCTACGAAACGCTGCCCTGGGTGGGGGAACCGCATGTGGACACCCCCACTGGGGCCTTCGGTGGAGCTCCCTATGGGGCTACGAAACGCTGCCCTGGGTGGGGGAACCGCATGTGGACACCCCCACTGGGGCCTTCGGTGGAGCTCCCTCTGGGGCTACGAAACGCTGCCCTGGGTGGGGGAACCGCATGTGGACACCCCCACTGGGGCCTTCGGTGGAGCTCCCTCTGGGGCTACGAAACGCTGCCCTGGGTGGGGGAACCGCATGCGGACACCCCCACTGGGGCCTTCGGTGGAGCTCCCTATGGGGCCACGAAACGCTGCCCTGGGTGGGGGAACCGCATGTGGACACCCCCACTGGGGCCTTCGGTGGAGCTCCCTATGGGGCCACGAAACCTATTACGAAACGCTGCTTGGGTGGGGGAACCGCATGTGGACACCCCCACTGGGGCCTTCTATGGGGCTCCGCTCATGCCCTACGAAACGCTGGTGCATGTGGCCACTGGGGCCTTCATGTGGCTACACCCCATGTGGACACTGGGGCCTTCGGTGGAGCTCCCTATGGGGCTACGAAACGCTGCCCTGGGTGGGGGAACCGCATGTGGACACCCCCACTGGGGCCTTCGGTGGAGCTCCCTATGGGGCTACGAAACGCTGCCCTGGGTGGGGGAACCGCATGTGGACACCCCCACTGGGGCCTTCGGTGGAGCTCCCTATGGGGCTACGAAACGCTGCCCTGGGTGGGGGAACCGCATGCGGACACCCCCACTGGGGCCTTCGGTGGAGCTCCCTATGGGGCCACGAAACGCTGCCCTGGGTGGGGGAACCGCATGTGGACACCCCCACTGGGGCCTTCGGTGGAGCTCCCTATGGGGCCACGAAACGCTGCCCTGGGTGGGGGAACCGCATGTGGACACCCCCACTGGGGCCTTCGGTGGAGCTCCCTATGGGGCTACGAAACGCTGCCCTGGGTGGGGGAACCGCATGTGGACACCCCCACTGGGGCCTTCGGTGGAGCTCCCTCTGGGGCTACGAAACGCTGCCCTGGGTGGGGGAACCGCATGTGGACACCCCCACTGGGGCCTTCGGTGGAGCTCCCTCTGGGGCTACGAAACGCTGCCCTGGGTGGGGGAACCGCATGTGGACACCCCCACTGGGGCCTTCGGTGGAGCTCCCTATGGGGCTACGAAACGCTGTGCTGGGTGGGTGAAACGCAAGGAGGAGGGGGAGGGGCAGCGGGAGGAGTGGAGGGAGGAGGGCGAGGAGGAGGAAGGAGGAACGCGGGGCACCGTCTCTTCAAAACGAGGACCCAACACCACAGGATGGTTGGGAAAAACAGCCCTCGGCGGGGGCGCGGCCACCGGCGAGCGCGCGCCCCGGGGCGGGAGAGGCGCCGCCGGCGGCCGGGCGCACAGAGCGGGTCCGAGGACGTCGACGAGCTCGGGGGCGTCCCGCGAGGGGGGGGGGCGTGCAATAGAGGAAACAGAACAATGCACATACACCGATTCTGGCCAGGCCCATCCTGAGCCCAGGATCGGTGCATACTCCCTCCTACCTTGGCCAGGAAGGCATATGCACCGATCCTGGGTCAAGGATGAGCCTTGCCAGGACCGGTGCATGTGCATGGTTCTCTTCGCCCGATGCAAGAGGGGGGGTCGCCGGGCCAGGTGCGCTCGCGTCGCGCCCGACGTCCTGCCCCCGCCCTCCCGTCCCTCGCCGTGGCGTCGGTGTCCTCTCTAGTGCGCACGGGTCGGACGTCGAGCAGGGCAGCGATGGCGGGAGGGTGCTCGCACGGTGCACGGCAGAGCACGGCACGGCATGGCGCCGAAGAGAGCGGCAGAGCGGGGTCGCAGATCGTGGCCCGAGGCACGTGTGCGGCCCCGTGGGGGGGGGGGTCAGGGGACGCACTGGGGCGAGAAGTCGCAGGGGGCAGGGGACGAGGGGCAGGAGTGGCGCCGCGAAATCTGGGGAGATATCAGGGCCCTGGCCATGATATCCACCCTCCTTAGGCATCAACCCCCTCTGGGCCGCCCCCGACTTTGAAACCTGTGGGCCGTGGCTTGGCGGCGAGCCCGGGGGGGGGAGTGGGAGGGGGCGGGCGGGTCTTCTCAGAAAGCCGCGGGGCTTCGCAGAAGCCACCGCGCCGTCTGAGAAGTGTTATGGGCGCTCTGAGAAGACACAGAACACTTCTCCGAAAAAGTGTCAAAGGCGGGAAGGTGGATATCATGGCCCTGGCCATGACATCCAGCGCCCCCTAGTCATCACCCTCCCCTTGGCCGCCCCCGACGAACTCCAGGCGACGGCAGTGGCGAGTAGCCCAGGGGCGGGCATTACACGCATTCGCCCAAGAGCCTAGCCGAAGGCATGGACCATCTATGTCCCTGGATTTAGCCGACGAAGAGCGGTATAACATAAATGATACTGGAGAAAACAAACAAACAAACGTTTTGAATATTCAAATTGCTCCGTTATAGGGCTGTAGGGCTATCGGGCTATAGGGCTATCGGGCTATAGGGCTATAGGACTATCGGGCTATAGGGCTATAGGACTGTGACCTCTAGGGCCATAGGGCTATAGGGCTATGGGGCTATAGAGCTATATGGGCTATGGGGCTATAGGGCTATAGGGATATAAGGCTATTCGGGCTATAGGGATGTAAGGCTATAGGGCTACAGGGCTATAGGGCTATAGGGCTATAGGGCTATAGGGCTATAGGGCTACTGGGCTATTGGGCACCCCCGGGCACCCGGGCACCCCCGGGCACCCGGGCACCCGAGCACTCGGCCACCGAAATCGGCCACGCACCTCACCGGCCACCCGGGTACCTGGGCACCGCCGGGCACTCGGGCACCCGGGCACCCGGGCCCGGCCACCGAAATCGGCGACGCACCTCACCCAACCCTTTAATACGCTAGGACCCCTACAGAGGCAAGCTCTGATTGGGGAACTGTTCCGCCGTCGGGGACGTCTGCCCCGCAGCGGCTGCAAAATATACACCTCTACGTGCAACGGAAAGGGTATATAAAATTCCAGCCGCCGTAGGGCAGGCGCCCCCCGCGGTGGAAAAGTGTGTCATATACCGATCTTCGTCTGCTAGTGGGTACTGATAATGATAGTGATAAGGATAAGGTCTTTCCTCCAGCTGTGGACGCATGGTGCGTCTTCAGCGTGACAATAGCAAAAGCTCGCGCCCTGGGCATTGCTCTACCCCGGTGGGCCTCAACAGGTTGAGCGCAGCTCGAGCACAAAAGGCTATGGAAGATGGTACCATCCAGACCCTATTGCCCCCCACTGGGCTATTCGCCACTATCTAGAGGCCTCCTAGATGGGGTCGATGGGGTCGGAGGATCGCGCCGCATCAGCGATGCATCGGCGACGTCGACGACGTCGACGTGACGCAAATCGGGCTCCACCTCCAGCCGCGTCGCCGAAGCATCGCCGATGCGGCGCGATCCGACCCCATCTACTCCGGCCCCAGCTAGGATTAGGTCGGGCGTGTCCCCCTACAGGCGGCTTTTGGACGAACGAATGAAAAAATAGTCCAAGCATGGCCAAACATAGTGAAGAAAGAATCGAAAAATCGTCCCCAGACTAAGTTGCACTATTTTTGAGTCTCCTCCTGTACATGATCGACATACTCGAAACATCGTCCCCAGTCTAGTTCGACATAATCGAAACATCGTCCCCAGACTAGTTTGCACTATGTTTGGATCTCCCTCCTCTAGAGGGACGAGCCCGACTTCCAGCTAGGAGGCCCAGAGCCATTCGCCACCCGTCGCCGCCTCCGAACGAGCCTCGAAATCCCTCGAGCCAGCCCGCCCCCGCGGCCGCGGGGCCCCCGAGAGGCCCCCATGGCAAGGGGGGTCTCTCCGCGGCGCGGCGGCGCCTCCCCGGCGGCGCCCGCGGCGCTTCCGCGACGGAGCGCACGCGCTCCGCGGCCTGCGCGAAGGCCTCCGCGGAGGCCCCCAGGGCCTCTCGGCGGTCGGGGAGGAGGTGGGGGAGGGGGAGGAAGAGGGGGAGGAGGAGGAGGAGGAGGAGGAGGAGGAGGAGGAGGAGGAGGAGGAGGAGGAGGAGGAGGAGGAGGAGGAGGAGGAGGAGGAGGAGGAGGAGGGGAGGAGGAGGAGGAGGAGGAGGAGGAGGAGGAGGAGGAGGAGGAGGAGAGGAGGAGGAGGAGGAGGAGGAGGGGGAGGAGGAGGAGGAGGAGGAGGAGGAGGACAAGGAGGAGGAGGCGGCGGAGGAGGAAGGAGGAGGAGGCGGAGGGAGGAGGGGGGGGGCCCTGAGCACTGGATACTGGAATCTTCCAGTCGAGATCGACGAGAATGGTCGCTGCAGGTGTTGCTTCAAGATTTGGTATCGCTCGCGACCGATTTGTTTAAAATCGGTCGCCATCGATCGGTCGCCATCGGTGGCGGCCGGTCGCGACCGATTCGCGATCGGTCGCGACCGATTTGGAGTGCCGATCGGTCGCTACCGATCGCGACCGAAAAACCTCGGTATCCAATGATCTGGGGGGGGACCTCTCGGCGGCGAGGCCGGGCGTAGAGAGCAGAACATCCAGCGTCATAATACTCACCCCGACGCGCGAAGCCGTGTAGTCAACGCACCCCCAGAAGGTATCAAACAGGGCATGCAGGGCTGTTTAGTAGACGCCCGGGGCCGTTTAGCAAACGCCAGTTCTCGGATCTGGGTGGTTTGTCCTCCCTTGAGGGGGGGAGGTGAGAAGGGGCGGGCCTTCTCCGAAGGCTCGGCCTCCGGCCTTCTGACCAGCTTTCTCTAAGCCTTCCCCGAAGACGCAGACAACAACTTCTCAGAGGCACAGGGGGCTTCTGAGAAGTCCCGCCACCTGCTGAGAATGCAAACCCCTTCTCGTTTCCCCGCCTCGCTGGCCGCCGATCCTGCAGAAGAACACGAAACGGCATAAACATAGACCTTTGGGAGGTCCGCGCGGATCTCTTGGATCTGCGCTGGACCAGCGACGATCCAAGAAATCCAGCGCAGATTAACTAAATCCGCGTTGACCGGCGGTCGCGGGGGGGGGTGCGTCCTCCTCCTTCTCCTCCTCCTCCTCCTCCTCAGTGCGGGCAATGTTTATATCCATATCCAGTGCGTCTTGAGCTTTCTTGGAGGAGGCGCCGCAAGGCTGGGGCGCACTGGAGACAGACAAAAGTCGAGCCTCGGGAGAGGCCCCTCTAGAAGAGCAAGAAGAAGGCATAACCATAAACTTCGTGAGGTCCGCGCAGATCTCTTGCATCTGCGCTGGACCCCCCCCTGGCGCGCTCCGCGCGACAGGGGCGGCGCCCGAGGCGCCGCCAAGGGGGTCCAGCGCATAGCCCAGACACCCGCCCGAACCGCCTCGTCCTCTTCCTCAACAGTGCGGGTAATGCTTATACCCATATCCAGTGCGTCTGGAGCTTCCTTGGAGGTCGCGCCGCGAGGCCGAGGCGCACTGGATGCGGATCAACATCGAGCCTGTGGGCGAGATGTTTTCCCACATCCAGTGCGCTTCGGGCTTCTCATAGGGAGCCCAAAACTCCCAGCTGCAATGGATATGGTCAAAGGTCTTGCCCTCTTTGAGTCCAACAAAATGGATACTAGATTGTTGTTCGTTCGCGACCGACGAGATCAATCGCTACCGATGTTGCTCAAAAATCCAATACAAGTCACGACCGACTGGCTTTAGAAACTGTTGCGACCGATCGGTCGCGGTCGGTCCCACCCGGTCGCGATCGATGTTGAGTTCGGTCGAGAACGGCCGCTAACCGACCGCGACAGGAGAATGCGGTATCCAATATTCTGGGTGCTCGGGGCACTCCTCGCGCTCCGCCTCGCGCTCCTCTCCCGAAGTCCTCCGGCTCCTCCGCCTCTCCCTCCTCCTCCCCCTCCTCTGCTGGACCCTCCTAAAAGCGGACATGTCGACCCCCTATCCCGAGCCTCGTGGGGATACCGTATGGACCAGAAACTTGGGGCCCAACCCTGGGATGTACGATGCGGGCGGGGCGTCCATCCTCGGTCGGGGTGCGTCCGAACAGCCCACCTTGGGGTATGACCCAGGGTTCCCCTCCTGTTCTGAGCGGCTTCCTTTCTCGTCGAAACGTCGAGGGCTGGGGGAAAAAGATCGCCTGCGACCTGCTCCGCCCCTCTCAGAAGGCTCGGAAGTATCCCCTGGCCTTCTCAATCCCACGGAGACGCAGAACACTTCTCAGAAGGCGCGAGGGCTTCTGTCAAGCCCCGCCGCCTGCTGAGAAGGCCTCTCTCCCTCTCACCTCCCCCCCTCCCTCGCCGCCGATCCCAGCCGGTGGAGAGAGAGGGTCTCGAAGGGGACGGAGATGGGGGTGGGGATCGGTGAAACGATACCGAAGAGAGAGTAGGGGGGGCGGGACGGGCGCGAGCGGGCAGAGGGGGCCACGACAAGGGGGGGGCGTTCGACCGGCGCCCGCCGCCGGGCGCCCGTCGTCCACGCCCCCCGTCGCCGTGGCCCGTCGTCCCTCGCGGCGCACCCGGGGCAGCCGAGAGCAGATCGGATCGGAGGCGCAAGGCGAACGTTTCCTGAGTTTCGGCGTTTCGACACTGCGCGGAGGGGGGGGGAGGGGTCTGGCTCCGGGCCTCTGCTTCGGTGCGTCCTGCGGGGAGACTCCACCTGCTTGAAACAGGCGCCACAAACTGCCAAGATCTACTATATGGGGGTGGGAGGGAGTGCGAGGGCTCGCGCTAATCGGCAAAACAATGCATCAGAAAACGATCGACAAAACAATGCATAAGACAACGCCAGCCAAACCTCGGGCCGCATCGAACAAAAACCTGATCCGACTCGGATCGAGCTGCGAGAAACTGGTGTCGAATCGGATCGATCGAGCCGGAAAGGGCCCTGGGTTGCAGGATCGAGAATCGAGGATCTAAGATCGAGGTCGCAGAACTTGATTTTGATCGTTTTGGAAGTCCTCTGGCCGCACAGACTGGCTCTGCGATGGACGTCAGAGCCTTCCTAGGTTTCCGCGGGCGCGTCCCAGAACGGAGGTTTCCTGAGAAACGGAGGGGGGTAGAAGGGACACATGTCCGTCCGAGATGCACTCCGAAGGAGGCAGGGAAAGCATGAGGGAAAAGGTGACGCCGACCATCCAACCCCCCGATGCATCGTGGCCACGCAAATCCTGGGCTCAGGATGCACCCCCATGGCGAAACCAACAGGCCGTGTGTATCCGCCCATGTCGGCCAGGGGTGGCCTGGGCGGAAGCGGCGGAGGCTGACAGTTGGAGTCTCCCGAAAGGGAGAACAGAGGGAAAAAATGCCTGCCATGACTCCTGCAGGCGGCAAATTCATTCTTCGATGGATTCATCGGCCATGCTCGCTGACCTGGCGTATTGCTCTGGGCATCCACACCCGGGCCCCTCATATTGTCGGACATGTCTCGAGCGCTGGAGTTGGCAACGAACCCCATGGAAAATAAGGAGTATTCGCGAGTGGGGGGGCAGAGAAAGAACATGAGAAAGAAAGAGAGAGAGAGAGAGAGAGAGTCAGAGACAGACAGAGGCAAACAGAGGCTCCCATGCTTGCCAGGGCGAGGTCAACCTCATTGGGCGCGGAGCGGAACGCTTCAACCAAACCAGCATCGTGGTAACTCTGCAGCACGAGTAGGATGCAACCGCTGGGTGGTGAAGGCAGGGGAAAACTCGTGATCTCAGGACTCATATTCGGAACTAGCATAGGGGCCTCGATTCGCTCACACTCCGCAGTTGCTCATTCAACAGAAGGGGGCCCGTTCCCAGGTTGCTGCGGACAGATGTCCAGGCAACTGCGCGTCCCCCGTCCATCTGGCAACGCAGATGGGAGCACGAAATAGATCTGCCAACAGGCCTCCCGGCACGGAGTGGGCGTGCCCTCGGGTCCTGGGCCCCATCCTGGAAGCTCAGAGGGTTGGGCAGAGGAGAAGCAGGAGGCAAAGACGAGGATTAGGTCGGGCCTGTCCCCCTAAAGGGGGATCTTGGACGAAACATGTTTTTTGACAACAAAAAATGTTCGAAAGATGCAACAAATACTGAAAAAGTAGTCCTCTGACTATTTTTTGACTATTTTTGAATATTCCCCCGTAGGGGGACAGGCCCGACTTAAGACGAGGAGGAGGACGGGGAGAGCAGGCGAACGGAGGCGGCCGCGGGCGCCTGGGCCCTGGGCGCCACGGCCGCGGGCGGTGCGGCCGCGGGCGCTGCGGCCGCGGGCGCGGCGCGCAGCCGCTGCTTGCAGTCCTGCGGGGCCGGCGCGCCCGCCCGTGCCCGAACGGGCTCTCGGCGGCGAGCGAGGGGGGGGAAGGAGGAAGGGGGTGGCGGCCAGGAGGGGGGTGTCCAAGAGGGGGGGGTGCAGGTCATGACCGGCGGCACGTGCGCGGCCCAGCGGGGGGGCCAGGGACGTAATTAAATAAGAAGAAGCGCCATCAAATCTGGGGACATATCATGGCCCCCGCCATGATATCCCCCCCCCAATCATCACCCCCCTCTTTTCGGCCCCTGACGGAAGGGGGTGGCGGGACGGGAAAATGACCACAGCCACTGCTTCTTGTCTGCGCTGCCTTCCAGCCGGCCGAAAATCAAGCCGTGGTTGTACTCATGTCCCTGGTGCCAAGCTTGACGAAAACGACCACAACCACTGCTTTGTTTCTGCTGGCTGGAAACCGGCAACAAAAGAAAAGCAGTGGTTGTGGGGAAGCTGGCTGGAAGCCGGCAACAAAAGCGGTTTTTCGCATCCCGTATACCAGACCCCCCGAATTTCGGGGTGGGGGGGGTAATTACGGGCTTCACATGTGTCTGTTTCAATGTTCCCCGACCCCTCCCCCCCCTGGTAATGGAGGGCAAGTCGGGGCCGTCGCGATGGGTCAGGGTGGTTTGGGGGGCGGCGAGAGGCAACCTTCTCAGAGGGCGGCGGTGCTTCCCTGAAGCCCTCCAGCCGTACGGCAAGTTCGTCGTCAAAACGCCAGAAGACTTCCGAGCGACCTGGGGAGGCCCGCCCCCTCTAAGTTCGCTTCCCCCCCGGGGCCTTCCGCCGACTTCCTCCCCACATCCGAAGTGGGGCTCGGGTAGCTTCTGGACGCCCGCCGTGCGGGCGTCACCTCTCACGACCCCCCGCGCCTCTTCTCCTCGTGCATTCATCGCTGAAACCATCGCTGTCATCGTCGCCACATCCCAAGCGCATGCACGCACGCGCTCGCTGACACATTCGTATGAAGGACGTCTCCAGCGGGAGACTCGTGCGTCAGGAAATCGCGGGGAAGTGCCAAGCCGAGGCGCCTCTCTATGAGGTCCACACCTCGTGCTGCTTTGCAACCAAAAAACGCGGGTCCTCTCACCCCCTGTGGCAATGATCTTTCGAGGGTTCCTAGGGCCTGCATCGTGAAGAAGTTTCGATCGGCATCCTCGTCGGTGAGTGCATGGCGAGGAGCTCTATCTCGTCGGTGGGGTCCCAAACGCATGTTTTAGATGCGCGTGGCTCGGCCGATCTCTCTCACTCTTGCCGCCGCTCGGACGTCCATTCCATTTCCCGTTCATTTGTTCGGATTCGGGCGTGTTTTTGTTTGCTCGATGGTCCTGGATGGTCCTCGATGGTTCTCGCCGAGAAAAAGATGCGCACGTCCGATCGATGCCAAGAACTGCTGCTTTTTTTTTCCAGACCTCCCAGGAGGCTTCAGGACACCGCAGGAGACGCCGGAAGCCCCAAGAGGCCTTGGATAGGAGCAAGGAGAGGCGACACCAACACCACCAGGGCGAGGAGATGCGAGGAGGCCAGGGGGGTCTCCCTGCTGGTGCGGTCCCTCCCTCTCGCTCGAGACATCCCCTGCCTCCAGCTCGGGGAGGCGTCGTGGACCTCCTCGCTTTGAGGTGGGCCCCCTGGTGGCGACGGTGTCGCTCCTCCTCCCCCCGACTGGAAACCACTGAAGAGGGCCCGGGGGAGGCGAACGACGACCTCCCCGGGAGGGCGCGCGAGGCCCCCGGGGGGTGGGTCCAGGACGACCCCGAAGCTCCGGCAGGCCGTCGGAGGCCCAAAGGGGAGGCAGGAGGCCATCGGGACCTGAGGAGGAGGAGGAGGAAGAGGAGGAGGAGGAGAAGGAGGAGGGGGAGGAGGAGGGGGAGAGGCCAAGGGAGAAGGTACTGGAGGAGAAGGAGGAGGAGGAGGAGGAGGAGAAGGAGGAGGAGGAGCGGGAGGAGGAGGCTGCAGGAGAAGGAAGGGGAGAAGGAAGAGGAGGCAGGAGGACGACGGCCCCGGGAAACTCGAGAAGGCTCCGGGAGGCAACGGGAGGCATCGGGAGAATGCAGGAGGCCAAACAGGGAGGCAGGACAAGAAGGAGGAGGAGGAGGAGGAGGAGGAGGAGGAGGCAAAAGAAAGGAACAACTGGCCCAGGGAGAAGGCAGGACGAGAAGGAGGCACGGGGAGGCGAGGGAGGCGAAGGAGGAGAAGCAGCAGGAGCAGGAGGAGTGCCCCAGGCGGCCACGGGAGGCTCCAGGGGGCCCCAGGGGCTCCAGGTGGGCTCAGGAATCCCCAGGAAAAGGCGGGATCCCGAAGGAGACAGAGGAGGTGGGAGGAGGAGGACGAGGAGGAGG
Organism: Prorocentrum cordatum; assembly: GCA_963575745.1. Classification (NCBI taxonomy): domain Eukaryota; class Dinophyceae; order Prorocentrales; family Prorocentraceae; genus Prorocentrum; species Prorocentrum cordatum. Next base: position 173,969 of record CAUYUJ010014524.1, read on the forward strand.
AGGAGGAGGAGGAGGAGGAGGAGGAGGAGGATAAGGCAGGAACAGTAGGCACGATGAGGAGGACGACGCGGACTAGGACGAGGAGGAGGTGTTTCTGGCTGCCCGTCGCCACGGCAGGATCCGTAACGAGTTGTTCACATCATCCACCCCTGGACATGTTTTTTTTGAGGACGGCCCCATCAGACCCAGGCCGTCGATCGGGAATCCTGACATCTTGACGTCTGTCACAACTACAACACGAAAACGTCTATCAACTACGGGACGTACACATACACCAACAGAAAGCGCCGACGAGCTCTCCCTGCGCCTTCCAGGGAGAGTGGGGTGTCTAGAGCCGCTGGCTCGCAGTGGTGAATGATACAACGCAGACCTCCCCACGAGGCCCAGGGAAAATTCGGTGGAGGCTGCCTGCGTGTTAACTGTTTGAGTAGGAGATCGAATACAGAATCGACTCACCCCAAAACTTGAAGGATTCGTCACATCTACCAGCAATACGAAGCATGTTCGTGGATCTATGGAGCATTCTACGTGTTTTGCTTGTGGATTTGACGAGGAAACCATGTGATAGCAATGCACGTATGTAGTCGATATCTCTTGCTCGAACCATGTTTCTGAGGCGGAAAAGCGCTGCATGGCTGTGCCCTCGAGCCTCGGCCCTCGATCAGGCCCCTTTGAGCAGGGACCGACCGTACCGGCATTCCCATAGGCCTACCACGAACCATTCTTAGAACCAAGCATGTTCTGATGACACTAAAAATGTTTTGAGAATAGCCCGATGTGTCAAAGCAAGGCAGTGTCAGCCAGGAATGTCCTGGGAACAATTCGTGGCCCTGTTGGCGAGGTCAGGGCGCTTCGCCACTGCTTGACCCCTTTTCTCAGGAGGGAAAAAAAACACACAGACACAATTAATCCTCGACTCCCAGGAAAATATGCAAAAATATGGGAAGTGGGGGGGAAGACAGAAACCCAGAAAATATGGGAAAATATGGGGAATCTTTTTATTTGTGTGTATTTATTTGTGTGTCCTAATTTCCCTTTATTTTCTGTGTTCGACGCGGCGTCGGCGCCCGGCGAGTCCGCCCCGCCCGGCCCCGCGGGGCGCCAGAGGAAGCGGCCCCCCCCCTCCGCGCGGACGCGGCCGCAGCCGGGGAAGGGCAGGTGCGGCGACAGCAGCAGGGCGCCCTCGCGGGAGGCCCGATCCAAGAGGGCTCGCCTTGGGGCGGTGGTGGTCCTGGGGGGCTCTGACCCAAACGGAGGGTGCAGACAGAGGCCCGAACGGGGCCCCCGCCGGCTCGAAAAGGCTCTCCGTTGGGGCCCTTCTCATCACCACCCCTCTTCAGGCCACCCCCCCCAATTACCACCCGCCCGATCGCCGGGAAGCGGCGCTCTCCTCCGGGGCCGTGTCGAAGAGGACCGGCGGCGCGCGGGAGGGGGTGAGTTGGCGCAAGAAGCCACGGGGCCTCTCAGAGTGGGCGCGTCTGTGCAGACCCCCTGTGTAGGCGGGAGGGCTCCCAAGAGGCCCCACGGCATCTGCAAAACGAAACTTCACAGACAGACACTTTCGGAGGTCCGCGCGGATTTCTTGGATCCGCGCTGGCCCCCTCTCCCCGGCGCGCGGTTCGCGCCAGGGGCGGAGCCGGGGGCGCCGCCAGGAGGGGGGCAAGCGAAGAGCCAAGGGAACGCGGGGACCTCCCAAACTGTGTGCTTATGCAGCTGATCTTCGAGCTATCCCATAACCCCACACCTGACCAGACTCGAACCTATCCCTATCCCTAAGATCGGCAAGCCAAAAGCGATGATAATCTCAGAGATGTGCCCTCAGGAACTGAGGGAACCCTTCAGATCGGCAACAAAGTAAGGTGATGCTAACCAGAGGGATAGGGATATGTTTCAAACTGGTAAACACCCTCTCGCGTCGCCACCGAAAATACGACGGCGCGTCTTTCTGGTCTTCCAAACCATGGGGGCCACAACCCGGCCTCGGGACCAGCTTCAAAACAGTTAAGGGCCGAAAGCTGGTCGAGAGGAGTGGGCCGAGGCCTTCAAGAGTGCACGTTACGAACGAAATCGCGTCTGGGGCAGGATCAGTCAGCGTCGATTCGTTAAATCGAATCGAATCGGAGTGCGCGTCGGATCGGCCTGCATCGGCATGGAGTCGAAATCGAATCGGATCGCCCTCGCCAGGACGCAGGACAGCGCTGTGCAAGCGTCGGGCCGCATCAGATCGTCGGACTATCGAAATCGCAGTGGATCGAAGTGGCCGACACCGACATCGAATCGGATCGATCGGATCGAAAACATGTAACCTGCGAACTGCGAAGGTGTGGGCACCTTTCCCGTCAACACTGGGCCAAGGCACCTGGGCGCCAACAACCTTCGGGCGCGGCCTGACCGACCCCTAGCAAACCATCCACATCGCGTGAGGTCATTCTCGCCTTTTCAAGCTTCCCTCCAGCCGCAAACGGACGTCACAGACGGAGCCTGCCTCTTCCTGACCCCCCAAACTTGGGAGATCAAAAGGCACCAATACCACTACTACCCAGACCCCTCCTGGGGTGCGTTCCGACCAGAATTCCGAGGCGAAGCCTGCGGTGGCGACGAGGGCCGCCCAGGAGGCCGAAAAAGGGGAAAGCGAGGAAAGGGTAGAAGTATGGGTTTCTGTTGCTCCCATCATACTTGAGGATCACATCCCAGAAGGAATTTCGAGCACCCAGAAAAGTATCGAATCGGTGTCGAGCGAGAATCGCCTCCCAGGCCCCGACGCGTGAAACGACATCCAGCTCCGGCAGCTTCTTGGTGCTCGAGATTCTGTCTGGAGATCCAGGCTACACTTGGTTGGAACATCAGAAGTAAGGGTACTGTTTTACCTCCTCTGGAATATCGATAGACGCCTCCTAGATGGGATCCGAGGAGATGGGGTCGGAGGATCGCGCCGCATCGCCGATGCGTCGGCGATGCATCGGCGACGCCAGCGCAAAGAAAATCGGGCCCCGCATCGAGTGGCAGAACCGATGCATCGGCGATGTGGCGCGATCCTCCGACCCCATCTCCTCCGAGTAAGAGTAGAGAGGCCTGGAGTAGAGCAGTGGCTGCTCCCCCTCGGCACGCGAAGAGGCCTCCTGCGCGCCGCCGGGACGGGGCACAGGCCGGGCTCCAGGATCTGCTGCGCCTGGTGCAGGGCGTCCCCGACGAAGTACGCGACGCGCCCGGCGCCCCCGTCGATGCGCACGGCCTGGTGGCCCGGCGTGTGGCCGGGGCAGGGCAGGAGCCGGAGCCCGGGCAGGAGCTCCACCTGGGCGACGGTCAAGAAGGGGTGGTGGGGGAGGAGGAGGAGGAGGAGGAGGAGGAGGAGGAGGAGGAGGAGGAGGAGGAGGAGGAGGAGAAGCAGGAGGAGGAGAAGGAGGAAGAGGAGGATGAGGAGATGGAGGAGGGGGGGAAGGACGAGTAGGAGGAGGAGGAGGAGGAGGAGGAGGAGGAGGAGGAGGAGGAGGAGGACGACGAGGATGGGGAGGACGCGAGAGCTGGATCCAAACGTTGGTTTGCGTCTTCGCTTCGTCTTCGCTGACCCTCGTGTTGGCTTCCGTCCGCCTTTCTGCCGCAAGACGAAGTCCAAGCGAAAGCGGCCCACGGAATCGCCCAAAAGACCGTTTAGGTCCTCCCCTGTCTTGCGCGAGATGACGTAGCGAACTTACGCGGTGGCTTACGCAAACCGCCCACGTGGCACGCCAGGTTTGAAGCATGGGCGCTTACGCGCGACCTTACGCGGGCAGCGACGACCCCGTTGTTTTGCATCGCCCACCTGCTGAGGCTGGGCAGATGGTGCGACGATCAAGAGCGGGGCTTCCACGAGACGACGGACAGTCAATACGCCTCACATGAGGATGCGCGGTAAGGATGCACGGGCCTGGGAGCCCAAGCGAATGTCGCTAAGAATAGGCCGAAGGAGCAAGGATGCACGGGTGACCTTGAACAAGTCGCTCATCATTAATTGTGCGTGTTGACTGTGGCGGCCGTGCTCGGCGGATCACAGATGGGGTTCTGAGAGATGGGGTCCCAAGAATAGGAAGTGATCCAAGGGTGGATTGTGCTCTGTTTATGCACCTCATCCTCATGAACCCATTCCTCAGGACCGCATCTCTGCACCACCGACTTACGCGGTGGATTACGCGGGCCCGCGGCGCAACACGCTATTTTGGGGAGGAGGGCGCTTACGCGCGACCCTACGCGGGCAGCGTACGCGCCAATGTCAGCGCAGACGACCACGTTTCCCTTTTGCGTCGCTCCATTGAACACCACCGCTACCGTACGTAGGACGGGGGAGAAGGGCAGATGGGGAGGTCATCCTCCTCCTCCTCCTCCTCCTCCTCCTCCTCCACCTCCTCCTCCCGCTCCCACCTATGGTAGTGGTGGTGGAGCATCGGCCTCTTTGGCCGGCGGCGAGTAGGGGGGGAAGTGAGAAAGAGAAGGTCCTCTCAGAAAGCGGCGGGGCTTCTCAGAAGCCTTCTGGCCTTCTGACAGGCTTTCTGTCTCAGGGGAAAAGACTGGTAATTTCTCAAAGGCTGGGGGACTTCCAAGCCTTCCGTTAAGGCCGCGCCGACAACATTTAGAAACACAGCATCACCCCAGGCATCTCCAAATCATTGGACAGTAAAGATCCCGAGTCGCGACCGACGAGATCGGTCGCTACCGATGCGGCATCGAGTTCCAATATCGGTCGCAGCCGAATTGCTTCACAGCAGGTCGCGACCGACTTGATGTGCCGATCGGTCGCTACCGATCGGGATCGAGCAAAAAGCAGCACCAAATCATCCGTGGGCCCAAGGACTGGACAGAAAGACGAAATGTGTGCTGCTGCCCCGCTCTCGGGCCCCAGCGGCCCTCGCCAGGCCACGGGACCACCAGAAACGACTCGGGATGCGATCCGAGTCCTGGGGAACGAGTCGGGACCTCTGGTGGCCGACGTTCCAACACCCTGGAAACGACAGAAAACAAGATGAAACTGCGTAGGCATAAACCTTCGACGCTCCACGCAGGTTTTTTTGTTGGGATCTGCGCCAAGCTCCGCTCCCTGGCGCGAGGAGCGCGCCAGAGGCGGCGTCGGAGGCGCCGCGGGGGGGGGGGGCCAGCGCGAATCCAAGGCAAACGCGCGCGGAGCGCCGAAAGTTTCTGTTTATCCCGTTTGTGTTCTTCAGGGAAAACCTTGTCCTGAGGGAACGAGTCGAGATCTCTGGTGGACGACACTGAGCACCCTGGAAACGCCATAACAGAAAAACTGTCGGAAGTCCGCGGCGATTTCTTGGATCGGCGCTGGACCCCCCCATGGCCACTCCAGCGCACCGCCCCTGGCGCGTGTTCCGCCCTTTGGCGCGCTCCTGTTGCGCCAGCCAGGGGGGATCCCGCCCCGATCCCAGGAATCAGTGCAGACCTCCGAAAATGAGAAAAAGAAAAACGGTATAAACATAAAATGTGACGCACCGCGCGGATTTCTTGGATCTGCGCTGGGCTCCCCTCCCTGGCGCGCGGAGCGCGCCAGGGGCGGCGCCGGAGGCGCCGCTGGGGGGACCCAGGGCGGATCCAAGAAATCCGCGCAGAGCGCCGAAAGTGAATGTTTATGGCGTTGTTATTTTCCGATTGTGCTGATGGAATACTTTTCTCCCTCGAACCTCGCCGTCCACCAGGTCCACCATGCCCGCCGCCTCCAGCGGTGCCAGGTTCTCGTCGAAGCGGCAGCGAGACCTAAGCGATGGCTCGAGGATCCTCAGAACGTTTGTTGGCGCCAACGCGTGCTCGTCCACGGAAGCTCTCCAATACGACGCATGCAATGTAGTGAGGGCGGACACAGGCTGCATGTCATCGGCGGGGCTGAGCGGGGCAACGCACACATTGAGCTGACACACGTCCCGAAGATCCTCGAATGGTGTGGACGTCCAGTATTCCCACTCTGCCTGCTGCACCACGTGCCGCGCACGCCTGAAGAGGGGCTCCAGCCGGGCATCCTCCTGGCGGGGAGCCACGTTCCAGCCGGTGTGGTCCCGGTGCAGGTGCGAGTGCACCACGACGTGCACCTCCTCTGGCTAGAAGAAGAAGCATCTGCACGGACCGAAACGTTTGGATCGCCGCGCGGATTTCTCGTGCCGTGGCTGCCCCTCCCCCTCCTGGCGCGGCGGGGCGCGGCCAAGGGCGGCGCCGGAGGTGCCCGCCAGGGGGAGCGCGCGCCGACCCGAGACATCCGCACGGAGCTCCGACGGCTCCTGACTGCGCAGCTGCGTCCTCTTCGGCTGGCACGATGCCTGCCGCAGCCCGGAGCAGCCCCGGCAGGTGCCGCAGGGGCTGCACCAGCCTCATGCCCGGGAAGATTGGCGGGTCCACCTGGCCGAGCGACGTGTCGAGCAGCACGTTCTCGCCGCCGGGCAGCCGCAGCAGCGTGCAGCCGAAGGCCAGCGGGGCGCGCCCCGATGGGAAGAGCCTCGCCAAATCTACCCCGGACACTCCAGCGGGCACTGTCCTGACCGGGCTGGCGCCGGCGCTGCACAGGGCAATGCCTGGGAGGGGTCGCCACCGGGGGATCGCCACGGCGAGCAAAAGGGGGGGCAAGTTATAGAAGGAGAGGGCCCTGTCGGAAGGCGGCGGGGCTTCTCAGAAGCCCGGGGGCCTTCTGAAAAAGGTTCTGTGTGTGTGTTTTGGGGGAATGCTCAGAAAACTGCTCAGAAGGCCGGGGGGGCGACTCTCGCTTCGACCCCCGGACTGGCCAACGATACGTGGAAACACCTTGTTGTTTGCCTGGAGGACGGGAGCCCCCCAAAGCCCTCCACAGCCTTCCAATACGGGACCTCCACTTCCAGGAGGAGCGGACATCGGGACGCAAAGAGACACACTAGTACGACATGTCCTCCTTGGAGGCGCGCGTCCGACCCGAACATGTAGTACACCCACCTTGTAGTACATCGTCGCCCGAGCGGTGTGGCCCGAAAGCGCCCGCCACGACGCACATACTGCAAGACTTCTCGGTGCGCGCGTCGCCCCTGGGGGGAGGGGGCGACGCACACACAGTATCAGGATGTTGGAGTGGCGCCGATAGGAGGGGAGGGGGGGGGGAAATGGGTCGATGGGAGGCGGTGGGGGGGGGGGGAGGATGGGGAGGATGGGGGGGGGGGGAGATGGGGCGCGCCGAGGCAACCCCCCTGCTGGTGGTGACCCCCCCTTGGCACTGCCCAGCTGAGGAGCACGGCCCTCCTGCCGAACATCCAGGCCGCCCCGCAGTCCACCGCGCCGTCGGTCACGCAGTGCACCTTCGCGCCACCGAGCTCGAAGGAACACGTGGGGAACTCCAAAGGTACCGATCCCCCCTCTCACAGGGGATGTGGCGACCCCTATCCCAGGCTTTGGGAGGTGTTCGACTGGACCGGACATGTGGGGCCCAACCCTGGTATACACGATGGGGGGGCGTCCATCCTCGAGAAGGGTGACTCCGAGGGGGTGTGGGGTGTATCCCAGGGTTTCCCTTCTTTTCTGAGCGGTTACTCTTTTCGTCGAAAAGGCGGGGGGGGGGGGGAGAGACAATTCGCCTGCGGCCCTGCTCCCCGGGCCTCTCCCGGGCCGCGTTCTGGCCAGAGCGAGCCCAGCCGTGGCGGTGCAGACGAGGCACGGGCAGCCGGGATCGCGGCCGGTCCCAGGACAGAGGAGCCTCCCCGATCAAGACCAGACCCTCGGACGGCCAGACCGGAGAACGCTTGAGGGCACCCCTCCCCGAGCATGCACAGGAGCATCCAGCAGACACGAGAGCATCAGGGTGCCGAACCGACCTCGATCTCGTATCGGGGGCGAGCGAGGGGGGGAAGTGAGAAGAGGCGGGCCGTTTCAGAAGGCTCAGAGACCCAGGGCCTGCTGAGAAATTTCTAAGTACCCCCCGAAGACACAAAAGACTTCTCAGCAGGCGCGAGAGCTTCTGAGAAGTCCCGCCGCCTTCTGAGAAGTCCTTATCCTTCTCACTTCTAGGGGGACGAAGAATGACACAAACATCAGAACTCGGAGGTCCGCGCGGATTTCTCGGATCGGCGCTGGACCCCCCTCCCTGGCGCGCAGAGGGCGCCACGGGCCGCGCCGGAGGCGCCGCCAGGGGGGTCCAGCGGACCTCCGCGTTTTTATGTTAATGTCATTCCTCGTTACCCTAGAAGTGAGAAGGAGAAGGACTTCTCAGAAGGCGGCGGGACTTCGCAGAAGCTCTCGCGCCTGTTGAGCAGTCCTTTGCGTCTTCGGGGGTGCTCAGAAAACCTCTCAGAAGGCCCTGGGGCTTCTGAGCCTCCTGACAAGAAAAGGCCCGCCTCTTCTCACCTCCCCCCCCCCCCCCGCTCGCCGCCGCCTGTGCCTCGGTCCGACCGCATCGGTACCTCCTCCTTCCCCCGACTACGTGCTGGTCGGCCTTGCGGCGGGCGCGGCATCCGCGGGCGTCGGGCGGGCCGCCGCGCCCGCGCAGGCGGGGCGGGCGCGCGCGCGCGGGGGCCCGCCCCGCCCCAGGCCGCCCCGCCCGCGCCCGGAGCAGAGGCACCTTTGGGCATCGTCGGTGGCAACTCAGGGGAGCCTCCCACACAGGAACAAGGAGAGGCGACACCGACACCAACAGGGCGAGGCGATGCGAGGAGCAGGGGGGGGGGTCTCCCTGGTGGTGTGGCCCCCCCCTCTCGCCCGAGACACCCCCAGCCTCCAGCTCGGGGAGGCATCGTGGACCTCCTCGCTGGAGGTGGGCCCCCTGGTGGTGTTGGTGTCGCATCTCCCCCCTCCGACCACACCACATCCTGTCGGCTCCGCTAGGGCTCCCAACTTCGCGCTTCGCGCTGCGCGAAGCGCGAAGCGCGAATAACTTCGCGCTCTCGCGCCGCCCTCCCAAAGGGAGAATAGGAGGACGAGGAGGAGGGGGAGAAGGAACGAGGACCGCGAAGCGCGAATAACTTCGCGCCCTCGAGGGAGCCCTTGGCTCCTGCGACTCGACGCAGGGCGGGCGCTGAATCGACACTGATCGACGCCGAGCCAACGCGCATTGACGCTCACCGGCGCCAACTCGGCGCCACCTCATCCACTTCCGGACGCTCATGGACGCCAATCGACGCGAAAGACAGAATTGCGAGGGCACACAAGGCTCCCATGATTTGCTACCGAAAGCATCGTTTAACCGATCCCTGTCCCAACTGGCGCGGCCTTGGCCCACCTGGCCAGCGTATATGCCACTACAGATCGGGATACGTGCACGATTTAGAGAGCAGCTCACGGAAACGTCGTCCCCCGCGCCCAATCGCGCCCCAAGCGGACGTGATGCACCTACCTCACATGGCGCCATCGGGCGTCACTGGTCTCCGTTCGGCGCCATGTGGTCCTTATTCGTCGCCGCTGGGCACCGTCGGGCGCTATCTTGGCGCTATCGATTCCTATTGGGCGCCATTCGCCGACCCGCAGCCAACCCGGTCTGAGCCTGCTCCGTCGGGTCTCGCGGGGCCTATCCCCCACCTGGGAGGCTGGGCCGGTTCGGGCCGAGACGCCGTGGCCCGGTGGGGATGGGGGATGAGGCCAGCGTCGATCTTGCCCCCATCCCCGGGATCGACAAGTCCGAGGGAGGTGACGCCCTGAGGGGTGCGACCTTAGAAGCCCAGGGAGCCCTTGAGATCGGCATCGAGATCGGGCGACACCCCATCATAGAGATAGGAACGCGTCCCAGGCTGGTCAGGATAGCTTGGACGATGCCGAGCACCGAACCCTTGGGGGAACCAAAAGGTACCCATACCGCTACTCCCTTGACCTCTCCCGGGGTGCGTTCTGACCAGGATTTCGAGGCGAGCCCAGCGGTGGCGACGAGGGCCTCGCAGGAGGCCCAGAAAGAGGAGAACGAGGGCAGGGTAGCGGCATGGGTACCTTTTCCTCCTCTGAGAGATAAGCCTCTGTTCCAAGCCGGTCAGGATAGCTTTCAGCGTCCCTCCGACGGGAACTCCACTACCAGCTAGGCCAGTGACCCGGAGAACCCAGCCATTCCCGATGTGGGCAACGCTGCAAAGCCAGAAAGAGGCCCTAAAGTGGCACCGTTCGGCAACTGTCCCAAGTACCCGTTGGTGCGTATCCGTTACGGTGCCGATGAGGCTTGGGCGATGCCGAGCACCGAGCCCCGGGCCCGCGCGCGGCGGGGGGCCCCGCGCCCCGCAGCAGCAGCAGCAGTGGCAGCGCCGCCGCCGCGAGGAAGGGCAGGCTCGCGCGGCCGCCGCGGCGCCGCATTGCTCCCCCGCGCGGCGCCGAGTTGTGCCTGCAAAGTCAGAGCCATAAATTAGTCATGTTTGTGTGCGTGTGTACGGTTGTTCCGTTTGTTTGCATGTTTTTGTGTGCCGTCTGGTATGTGTTTGTGTGCTGTTGTGCTCTTGTCTTGTTTTGTGTTTGTGTGCGCTGTTCCCCACGAGACAAGTTGGGGTCGCTAGATTGTAAAAACAGACCTCCCGGCCACTACCACCCTGCATACCGCGGCCGCCAGACCCCAAGTTGCCCCGAGTGTCCTGGTTATCCCGCCTCGCGCCCTCGACAAACACGACAGAACACACCCTGCATACCGCGGCCGCCAGACCCTAAATGGGTGTCCAGGTTATCCCACCTCGCGCCCTCGACAGACACGACAGATCACACCCTGCATACCGCGGCCGCCAGACCCCATGTTGCCCCGAGCGCCCCAGCTATCTCGCCTCGAGCCCTCGACAAACACAACAGAACACACCCTGCATCTCGCGGCCGCCAGACCCCAAGTTGTCCTGAGAATCCCGGGCATCCCGCCTCGCGCCCTCGACAAACACGACAGAACACAAAATGACACAACAGAGCATGACAGAACAGAGCAACAGCATGGCAGAACATGGCAGAACATGACAAAAAAGAGGACATCAACATATCACAGAACATACCCGAGCAGAGCACGACATAACAGATTTGTGTCGTGTTTGTTCGTGCATGTGCCGCAACGGTCTGGACAGTCACGCAGGGGAGGGACGACGAAGAAGAGAGGAGGGGAGGTCTGATGCAAAAGCCTCGAAGGCCACCTCTGGGGCCAACCGAATGACGGAGAATGGGGGCAGGGAATGGCTAAGGATAGAAAAGGGGGGTGAAGGATAAAAGCGGGATCACAACGCGAGCGGCGCACCGAGGAGCAGAAGCGGAGAGAAAGGAAGCTCTTCGGGCTCGCCATATCAAGAGAAGGGCGAGGCTGATGACTAAGTTAGGGCTCTGACTTTGAACACACAAGACGAGCGTCCCCCCGCTGGACAGAGCCTCGAGCTGCAGCGGGCCACGGCCCCACACGTCCTCTCCCTCTCGCTCTGCCTCTCCCCCTCCCTCTGAACTGTTTCGTCTCCGTCACTCTTCGTCTCTGCGTCGCTCTCCCTCGGTCTTCGTCTGCATCTCAATCTCCGTCTCTGCCTTCTTCTCTCTCTCTCTCTCTTTCTCTCTATCTCTGGCCCAGGTCCCCCCCCCCGCCGTGCAAAAATTATCCTGGCGAAGGACCCAACCATGTGCAATTGTGAGGAACGCGTTGTGATGCCGCTTTCGGTGGAGCTCCCTATGGGCCACGAAACGCGTGAGGAACGTGCCGTGGTGGATAAGACGCATGCGGCCGGTGCCACTGGGGCCTTCGATGGAGCTCCCTATGGGGCCACAAAACGCTGTACTGGGTAGTGGCTGACGCATGCGGGCAGCGCCCCTCGCTGGAGCTCCCAATGAGGCAACGAAACGCTGTACTGGTTGGGGGAAACGCATGCGGGCGATGCCACTGGGGCCGTCGGTAGAACTCCCTATGGGGCCACGAAACGCTGTGATGGGTGGTGGCTGACGCATGCGGGCGGTGCCAGTGGGGCCTTCGGTTGAGATCTGTGGAGCCACGAAACGCTGTACTGGGAGGGGGGGGGCGCATGCGGGCGGTGCCACTGGGGCCGTCGGTGAAGCTTCTTATGAGCCCACCAAACGCTGTACTGGGTGGGGAATCGCATGCGGGCGGTGCCAATGGAGCTCTCTACGGGGCCAGGAAACATTGTACCGAGTGGGTGAGACGCATGCGGGCGGTGCCACTGGGGCCTTCGGTGGAGCTCCCTATTGCCCTATCGGGCCACGGAACGCTGCACTGGGTGGTGGACGACGCATGCGGGCGGTGCCACTGGGGCCTTTCGGTGGAGCTCCCATCGGGGCCACGAAACGCTGTTCTGGGTGGTGGACGACGCATGCGGGCGGTCCCACTGGGACCATCGGTGGAGCTCACTATGGGAAGACAAAACGCTGCTCTGGGTGGTGGCTGACGCATGCGGGCGGTGCCACTGGGGCTTCCTATGAGCCCACGAAACGCTGTACTGGGTGGTTGTTGACGCATGCGGGCGGCGCCACTGGGGCCGTCGGTAGAGCTCCCTATGGGGCCACGAAGCGCTGCACTTGTGGGGGGGAACGCTGTTCTGGGTGAGTGGCGTGTCAAGTGAGGTTTCCAGGACGCATGCGAACGGTCCCACTGGGGGCTTCGGTGGAGCTCACTATGGGGCGACAAAACGCTGTGATGGGTGGTGGCTGACGCATGCGGGCGGTGCCACTCGGGCTTCCTATGAGCCCACGAAACGCTGTACTGGGTGGTGGTTGACGCATGCGGGCGGTGCCACTGGGGCCTTCTGTGGAGCTCCCTATGGGGCCACGAAGCGCTGTAGTGGGTGGTGGCTGACGCTTGCGGGCGGTGCCATTGGGGGCTTCGGTGGAGCTCCCTATGGGGCCGCGAAACGTGTGAGGGGTGTGCTGAAACGGGTGATGACGATGACGATGGAGTAGGGTGCAGGAGGAGGAGGGGGAGGAAAGGAAGGAAGGAGGGAATGCGGGGACCGTATCTTCAAAACGAGGACCCAACACCGCAGGATGGTTCGGAAAAATCAGAGGGGGGGGGGCCTCGCCGAGCCCTGCGAGCCCCCGCGCGGAGCCCCCCCTCCCTGACAGAGCCTCGAGCTGTAGCGGGCCACGGCCCCACATGGGACGCATAGAGACATGCTAGTGCTACTTTGGCGGTCTGGGAAACCCTGAACCCGGAAACGTTTTCATCTCTTAGGGGACACCTGATTTTTTCCGCCGCCTTCCGCCGAGCTTTCGCCAGGCTGGCTACCGCCGGCGGAGGCGGCCTCGTTTTACTTCCGCCGACCTTCCGCCGCCCTTCCGCCGCCTTCCGCGGCGAAAGAGATGGCAACCCCTTCGATCCTCGAAGGCAAGGCCATTTTTGGAACGCCCCGTATGCCCGTATGATCTGCTTGAAGGCGCGCATCCGACCCGAACATGTAGTGCACCCATCCTGTAGTACATCGTTTCCCGAGCGGTGTGGCCAGAAAGCGCTCGCTACGACGCATACACTGTAAGAGTTCTCGGTGCGCGCGTCGCGCCTGGAGGCGACGCACACGTAGAAGACGAACATACTGCACAACATAAACTTTTGGCGCTCCGCGCGGACTTCTTGGACCTGCGCTGGAATCACCTCCCTCCCTGGCGGGCGAAGCACGCCAGGGGCGGCGCCGGAGGCCCCGCCAGGGGCCCCCAGCGCGGATCCAAGAAACCCACGCAAAGCGCACAAATTGTATGTTTATGTAATCTTCTCTTCTTCGAGACACGTCCTCTGGCCCGCGTTCCCCTTCCCGCGCCCCCCCTCCCCCCCGGGGCCGTTCGAAAAAGCAGAGGGGGGGCCTCGCAGAGCCCTGCGCGACCGAAAAAAAAGCGCAGGATGAAAGCCCATCCCTGGGAGTGGGTCGAAACCTCCCGAGGCCCACGCTGTGACAAAATCATGACGTCGGGAGTCAGGGTCCTCCCACATCGAAAGTGAGGCGTCGGCCCGCGTCCTGGATGGCATCCTTGGTGTCCTCGAAGAGCTTGCGGCCGAATCGCCGCTGGGCGCCGCGCGCGCAGCCCCTCCTCTCTTAATACCCGGGGCGTGTTTTGTCTGTGAGGGGCGCTGCTATTTCACTCCCTCCTAGGCCTCCCCCCACACAGTTCTATCGATATACATGTATATATATATATATATATTATCCCAGTGCAACCCTACCTAGGAGTTGGAGCCCCTAGGAAAGCAGCATTCGTAGTAACAGTAAAGCTAAGCTAAAGCTTAGAGCTAAGCTAAAGCTAAGCTGAAGATAAGCTAAAGCTTAGCTAAATCTAAGCTAAAGCTAAGATAAGGCTAAGCTAACGCTAAGCCAAAGCTAAGCTAAAGTTAAGCTAAAGCTAAGCTAACACGAAGCTAACGCTAAGCTAGAGCTAAGCTAAAGCTAAGCTAGAGCTAAGCTGAAGCTAAGCTGAAGCTAAGCTGAAGCTAAGCTGAAACCAAGCTAAAGCAAAGCTGAAGCTAAGCTAGAGCTAAGCTAGAGCTAAGCTGAAGCTAAGCTGACGCTAAGCTAGAGCTAAGCTGAAGCTAAGCTAACGCTAAGCTGAAGCTAAGCTAAAGCTAAGCTAAAGCTAAGCTAAAGCTAAGCTAAAGCTAAGCTAGAGCTAAGCTGAAGCTAAGCTAACGCTAAGCTAGAGCTAAGCTAAAGCTAAGCTAAAGCTAAGCTAAAGCTAAGCTGAAGCTAAGCTAGAGCTAAGCTAAAGCTAAGCTAGAGCTAAGCTGAAGCTAAGCTGCAGCTAAGCTAGAGCTAAGTAAAGCTAAGCTAGAGCTATGCTGAAGCTAAGCTGAAACCAAGCTAAAGCAAAGCTGAAGCTAAGCTAGAGCTAAGCTAGAGTTAAGCTGAAGCTAAGCTGACGCTAAGCTAGAGCTAAGCTAAAGCTAAGCTGAAACTAAGCTGAAGCTAAGCTAAAGCTAAGCTAAAGCTAAGCTAAAGCTAAGCTAAAGCTAAGCTAAAGCTAAGCTATAACTAAGCTATAACTAAGCTGAAGTTAAGCTAACGCTAAAGCTAAAGCTAAGTTAAAGCTAAGCTGAAGTTAAGCTGAAGCTAAGCTAAAGCTAAGCTAAAGCTAAGCTAAAGCTAAGCTAAAGCTAAGCTCAAGCTAAGCTAAAGCTAAGCTGAAGCTAAGCTGAAGCTAAGCTAAGCTGGGTGAACCGAGGGGGCGCGACTGGGGGAACCGCGGGGCGGGGACTGGGGGAACCGCCCTGGGCGGTTTCCATTGCCCGGCCCCTTTAAGCTAGAGAGTAAGAACCCTTCTAGGCAGAGCCTAGGTAGGGAATAAAAACACGTCTAATGTATACACACATGCCGATGCATGCATACTATGTACATGTACCTGTGTGTGTACATCTAATTATGTACATACAAATATGTGGGCGCTGGCCATTTCGGGGACACTGCGCCTTCGGGCACGGATTGGGCGTGTCCTCAGGACCCTCGTTGTGGTCCGCAGCCCTCTGAATAAAGGATTTGTAGGAAGGTTTGGGCCCGAAACACTCAAATATCCCGCTGTCTGGAGCGGCTCGACGAATAATTTGCCCGGGACCGAAAGGGTCCCGAGTCGCAGAACGATCGGTCCAACACGCCCAAGATGGCCTCCAGACGATCTAAGCAGCTCCTACGACGCCCCAGGAGGCCTCCAAGAGGCCCCCCAAAGGCACACCTCACTGATTTTCCGTATGTGGTTTGATTATCTCAGCGTTCTCCCCTGTTTGGCTTCCCGACGCTCCAAGACGGCCCTGGAGGCGCCCAAGATCGCCCAGGTGCCCCCAGTAGGGCCACAAAGCGGCCCAAGAGGGCACCAAGACTACCATAGAGGCCTCTAAGACGGTCCAAGCGGCCCACAATACGGCTCCAAAAGGTGGCTCAGACAAGGGACCCTCGGCCAAAGGGCCCCATGGGGCCCCCAAGAGGCCCCAACAGGTCGCGAGAAGGCCCCCAGGAAACCCAAAGAGGCCCCCAAGAGGCTCCTAAGAGGCCCCCAAGAGGCCCCCAACGAGGGGCCAAAGATGCCCCAAACAAGCAACCGATAGCGCCCCGAGGAGAAGCATCCTTTAGGACTCTGGCCCACAAGCCAAACACGGGGGCGGGATGAGCCGAAGGCTTTCCATTCGCTAAATATGTGGGCGCTGGCCTTTTCCGGGGCCCCCTGCTGAAATTCATGCGGTGCACAAAATTCACGATCGCGTGACCACGAGCGACCACGAACGACAACGACGTCACGAACGGTATCCTGGTCAAGCATGTTGCAAGAACGCGTCCTAAAATAACCCTTCCTAGCGAACGTTTGCTGACAACAAACCGTACGGGGAGACAAAAACACAAAAAAAACGTTACAAGGAAGCCGTGTTAAGGATCGTTTGCAACAAGCGCCCTCACTAAGGAACATGCACTATACCAACATGGACCAGGTATCCTTTCTAGAGGAGACCTTGCTGAAGGAGCAAGTCATGAAGGCGTTCCTACCTAGCGATCCTAATCTCTGGCATGCCTAGTAAGGAATGCTTCGGGAATTGTGTTACGAGATCCTTACTGGGGAGGAGCACGCTTTCATCAGGATCCTGTGCAAAAGCGGATCCGTGCTAAAACTGTTCTTCACAACTTGTGCGCTTGCTCACGATTCCGCTCTGAAGGACCTGCACTAAAGATCCCTCTCAGGCGACTTCGTTTTTTTTCCTGGCCGGCGCGCTGGCATCACTGGGGCGTTCGAATCTCAGCTCGGATGGCAAGAGGAAATGCCCCAGGTGCGTCGGGCGCCGCACTGCGCGGCATTCGTGAAAGAACGCGGCGGCACTTGCAGAGTCTTCCGCTCCGCACGGGCGGGGGACAGCAGGAGCCACTGAGGGATCCGCTGCGGCAGGCGTTCTGTAAGGTACTGTAGCCTGACTTTGCGGAGGCGCACCTCACCGGTAGCTCTGCATCTGGTCGCAATAGAGGGTGGCCTGGTCCACGGCAACGTGCAAGAGGCTGGCGTAGCGCCTGAAATACTCCACTCTGTCGATGACCTTCGAGTTGGTGGCCATGTTGCACTCGAGGCCGCCATTGATGATATTGGTCGTCATACCGTAGCCTGGAACGCGCCCAACTGATCTGTCTGCCGCGGTAGGCTGCCACAGGCCGGTCATGGCGTCGTGACACGACGGCTTGGGCGACTGCGGGGTCATCCAGAACCAGAGCCCAGCCTGGTATGCGAGCGTGGCGTTTGTGGCCACCTGGGATGGGTCGTTGATGAGCACGGAGGCGTCGCCGAACATGTACTCGCTGAACGCACCGTAGTTGTAATTCCAGCTGAGCTGTACGGGCCCGCGGCCCTGATACGTCTGCCCAGCCGCACAGATGCAGTCGAATCCTTGGCCTTGGCACGGATTGCCGGCGGCACAGTAGCCCGTGCAAGAGCCGGTCTCGCATCCTCGCTCCTCCTTGAAGCAGTAGCCCCACGCCTGGGGCCCGCCTGGGGCCGTTGCCCATCCCCCTGTCGTTTCGTGGCTCGTCTGTCCCAAGAATGCGGCAAGCTCCAGCTTATCCTCCGCGACGTCGCCCGAATTGGCAAAACTGGGGAACGCCGAAGCCGCCTGCACCAGCGCGGCGTACGTGAAGAAGTTCGCTCCCGTGCAAGCGGCATTGTTGATGTTCGGAAAGAAGGCGTCGAAATCGGCCTGCGTGAACCACGCCCCGATCCCATTGCCACCAGCACCCGGAGATGGTGCCGGCGTCGGGCTGCTCTGCGCGGACGTCGACACACTGGAGAAGGACGTGGACGCGGGCGGCGCGGTGGTGGACCCTTCTCCAGAGCAGCCCGCTGCGCTCCAGGTCGACTGCGCGTTGCAGTGAGAGGCAGAGAGGCCGCACCAACCGAACTCCGATCGGCAGTGCGAGGCGTCGTCGCAGGGCTCCCCGCTGCAACTGGACGTCGAGGTGGGTGCTGGCGTCGAGAACGCAGTGGCCGTGGTTGGCGACGGTGTGGGCGCAGGTGAGGTAGTCGACGTGGGTGCCGGCGTCGGGGCTGCAGTGGTCGTGGTTGGTGCCACTGTAGTGCTGCTCTGCGCGGACGTCGACGCACTGGAGGAAGACGTGGGCGTGGACCCTCCAGAGCAGCCAGCTGCCTTCCAGGTCGACTCCTCGTTGCAGTAAGCGGCGGAAGCGCCGCAAGAGCCCCACTTCGATCGGCACTGAGAAGCATCGACGCAGGGCTCCCCGCTGCAACTGGACGTCGACGTCGGTGCTGGCGTTGGTGCCGTAGTGGACATCGTCGGTGCCGAAGTGGGCGCAAGCGAGGTCGTCGACGTCGACGTGGGCGCCAGCGTTGGTATTTGCGTAGACGTTAGCACTGGCTCCGTGACCGAACCGCCGCCACACCAGGTGTTCGTTGTCCATGCATTGCAATAAGACTCCGTTGTTTCATGGCAGGTGCCCGTTGACCACAAGCAAGACCCACACGAATTACAGCCAGAGGCACTGATAAGCGAAACATGACCTCTCAGCGATCCGCTGAGAGCATCAATGCCAGGCAATAACGCGAAGGTGACCACTTTCATCATTCTGCGAAATCAACAATTCGGAGCGTGACCGATGAGATCTGAGCTACGTGCGCTTGAAACAAAAATACCTTGCTCCGGTGAGCTTGAGCCATCCGTAGTACGGAAGCGTTTTTACAAGCATTACGTATTTATGATAATGATTGTGAATGAGGGGGTCGAACTCAAGATGATGTACAATCCCTTCAGTACGGACGCAAAACGAAAGGAATTCTCATTACCGATTCCTCAATAAAGTTGTCTTTATTGATGAACGCTCGCGAAAAAGGGCTATCATGCAGGATCGCTTAACGCAGGGGTCCTCAGTAACGCAACCTTGCTGGGGGATCCGTCTCAAAAGCACCCTTACTCGGGTTGCTTCACGATATCTTACATAACGCATTCCTGCTCGCGGAAGAAATGTTGACGAACGAGAAACACCGAAGTACCCCCCCAAACGCGAGCCCTTACTGAGAGAGCCCCCACCGAACAAATCTTTGCAGGAGAACGCGAACGAAAAACATCCGCGCCCCCCACCAAAGGCACCCCCACAAAGGAATCCCTCACAACACCGCAACAACGGCAACCCCACCACGAAGTCCTTACCAAGGGCAACCTGACTAAGGACCCCTGACTAGAAAGGGATTCCCACCAAAGACCCCCCCCACACGCCGAGATCTGCGCAGCGCACGCCCACGTGGACTTGCTCAATAACGCTGGAGGCCTGGCTTTCGGGCCTCGGAGGGGGTGCTCACGGGGGGGGGGGAAGCCCAGATGGGGGGCGAAGAAAACCCAGCCCCCTTCGAAACAATCACGACGGGAAAATCTTCCCTATGGTCGGCCTCTAGGGGCCCTGACCGGGCCTCGGGACCGTCAAGAAACGATTCAGGCTGAAAAACCGGACCCAGGGAATGGGTCCACACCTCGGGGGGTCGCGCGCTGCAGGAATCATGACGTCTGGATCTGGGAGGGGCCCAGAAGGAGCCGTTTGGGGCATCTTTTGGACACCAGCTGGCTCCAAAAGGGGCCCCTGCAGGGCCCCCTCATGGCCATCGCTCAGACGTCCTTTCCCTGGGTTGTTTTCGGTTTCGTGCGTGCTTTGGCAGGATGATCCAGGATGCTCCTCCATAATCCCCGCCGAGGAAAAGCGCTCCCGTTCGAGCGATACCAAGCCCGTTACCACCCGCCCGAGGGCCATGGCTCGGACCTCCGGCGGGCGTTCGGGACGATCCGGGCACCCGCGCTCCTGGCGAGGGGCAGCTGCTGGCAGGCCTTCCGAGGCGGGGGAGGCCTCGAAGGGCTGACGAAAGCCACAGGAAACCCGTGACAGCTAGGATAGTGGATGCCACGACAATGGACACCCTAACAGGCCGATCATTGAATGTAAAATGTGTTTGAAATGTCGGAAACATGTTCTACGCATGTTCCAAACATGTTGCTTACAGGTTTAAAACATGGTAACACATGTTATGGACATCTGGAAATTGTTAGGCAACGTGCTTCCTCTCTATTGATCGTCCTCCACAAAGCTAGGAAGCAGGGCTGGGGTGCGCGATGACCAGAAACTCGAGGTGAATCTGGCCGTGGCGCCGAGGAGCCCCCAGAGGTCCAGAACGCCGCGACCCTCGAACAGATCTGTCGGTCTGTCTGCCTGTCTCTCTATCTCTCTCTGCCGCTTATGACTCAAATCCCATCTTGCTCTTACACAAAAGCGCACGCCAACTTATCTTATCCAGCGAGGAGGTGTTGACACCAGCGCATCATAGCATGATCCGTTGAGGCGACCGAGGTGTCCTAGAACCGAAAGCCAGGTCCACGATGTGAACGCTGATCCTCCTCCGAAATGCAAAGGACACGAACATACCCAACCACTGAGTGCTGGCATCCACGCCTAACAGAGCGATCCTTCGATGCGGCTTAGCAAAACCGTTGGTATCGACGCGACGCAGCACGATCCGTGGATGCGACCGAACTCACTGGTCAGCAGCGGGGGCAAACGCCAACGCGCTGGACAGCCAGCGGGCCGCGCCGGAACTGGGGGCACACACGACCACGACAAGGGGCAAGAGGGGGGCAGGCCGAGGAGGGGGAAAACGAAGAAAGAGGCCGAAGGCGAACAGAGTCCACACACCACGAGAATGGCCCGTGGCAGCCTCGGGCACGGGAACTTGGTGTACTGAAACTTGCGCGGTCGGGCCCGGCTGCCGAAGGCGAGGGCACTGTGACACTTGAGGAGGGGCATGCCGTCATCCACCTCTTGGAGCCGAAATGCCCGAGCGGGGCCAGGGGCAGTCGGCGGCCGTCGTCGGAGAGTCTGGCACCACGAAGAGCTGATCCGGGAAACAGTGATGCGATCGAACACTCGAGAAGCAGAATTCACAACAGAGGCCTGCCAAATGGGGTCTGAATATATGGGGGGGAGGATCGCGATGCATCGGCGATGCTCATCCCCGATACATCGGCGATGCTTCGGCGACGTCGGCGCTGCATCGCCGACGCCGGCGCCGAGAAAACCGGGCTCCACATAGAACTGCATCGCCGATGCATCCGCGATGCGGCGTGATCCTCAAACCCGATTTACTGTAACCCTGTAACCACATCTGGAAGGCTGGGAACAAGAAAACGAAGATATCACTGCTGCCTCAATTCTAGAGTACGGAAAACTGCGCTCACGTGGACCTACAGAAAAACGACCTTACGCTGGCCCCGGAACGCCACAAATCGATACAGCGACGCTTGCTACGGAAAAAGAAAGCCGCAACGACAACCGCCAAGCGCGCGACCCTGGGGAGAAAACACAAGCGGATGGTTTCTCAGAGGGTTTGCACCACCCTCATGAAAGTTTGGCGCGGCCAGACGTAAGAGATACTGGCGGAAACCCGAGGCATGAAACAGGGCCGCATAAGTGTTTCCAGCCTGCCCGTAGACTCCAAGAGCCGATGCGATCGAACACTCGAGAAGCAGATTCAAAGACTCCAAAGACTCGCCCTCCGGGGGAGGCGTCCGAAGAGAGTGGCAGACCTCCTCACGTGTGCCCCTCCCCAGCATGGGGGCGCAACCCAAACCCAAGGAAGGCAATGAACCGCCCCCCCCCCCCCAGCGAAGAGGAGGAGGCAGGAAACAGGGAGCCCCAGCGGGGAGAAGACAGGCGGCCCAAGAGGACCCCGCGAGAGCCCCAAGAGGGCCCCAAGAGGCGCCACGGGGCCGCCCAGGGCCTTCGCGACGCCCTGGCCCGAGGCCTCGCCCCTTCGGGGACGCCCTGGCCCGGGTCAGTTGTGCCAACGGGGCCAGTCGGGCTGTGCGGGATGCCTGCGACATCCTGCAGCATCATGCGAGCTAGCCTTAGATCAGGCATGTCCTCCTACAAGGGGATGTGGGACGAAAGCGAAAAAACTCCAAAGTAGGCAAATAAACGATAGAACAATCGTCCCCAGACTATTTTTTCACTATTTGGAAACATTCCACCTGTAGAGGGACACGCCCGACTTCAAGCCAGCCTGGGACAGTGCAGCCCTGGCTCTGCAACGTCCTGAAAGATTTGGCGATCTGGCTGACCCCCGTTTGCATCGATCATCGTCTCAAGGCTCCCGGCCCCTCGCCATCGCTCGGACGTCCATTCCCCGTGCATGTGTCGGTTTCGTGCGTGTTGCTTGAGCTCGGTAATCCAGGATGCTCCTCGATGGTCCTCGCCGAGGAAAGATGCACACGTCCGAGCGATGCGAAGACCCTGGCGCCGTCGGCGCGCCCGGGCCTTGGCGACGCGGGTGCCGCAGAACTCGGCGGCGGCCGCCGCCAGCGCGTCTGCCCCCCGCTGCAGGCCTCGCGGCGTCGGGGGGGGGGGGCGGGGCCAGGAGCCTGCTCTCTCGAGCAGATCGGCCCGACTTCGCGTCAGGATGAGGCTCGGGTGGTACGTGTGCCTTCGCCTCCTCCTCGTCCACCTCCTCCTCGTCCTCCCTCTCCTCCGTCCTCGTCCTCCTCCTCGTCCTCGTCCTCCTCCTCCTCTTCCTCCTCCTCTTCCTCCACCTCGTCCTCCTCTTCCTCCACCTCTTCCTCCTCCTGCTTTCCTTTCCCTTCTGAATAATTCCTCCATGTCGCACCCCGAGGCCAGTTTTAGGACGGGCCGGGCGTTTCGCCTAAGACGTCCTGACCACTAATGACTCTGAAGCGTAAACAATGACGACAGCTTCATAGATGGAGGGCGGGTGATTTTCAAATTGTGGCTCTCGCCTTAGCGCCACGCACATTAGTTCTAAACGATTGCAGGAGTTTCACGGATTGAAGGCGGCTCGTTTTCAAAATGTGGTTATCGCCTTGACGCCGCGCACATTCGTCTTCAACATGTGCAAGAGCTTCACAGATGGAAGGCAGGTGGTTTTCAAAATGTGGCTCTCGCCTTAGCGCCGCGCACAATTGTTTTACAAACGTACAACGAGCTTCACGGATTGAGGGCGAGACGATTCCAACAAGTGACTCTCGCATTAGCGCCGTGCACATTCGTTTTAAAAATTACAACGAGCTTCACGGATTGAGGGCGGGTCATTTTCAAACTGTGGTTCTCGCCTTAGCGCCGCGCACATTGATTTTACAACTTTGCAAGAGCTTCACGGATTGAGGGCGATTCCTTTTCAAACTGTGGCTCTCTCGCGTCAGCGCTGCGCACATTCGATCGTAAACATTGCACTATTGTGCAACAATTATATTCGCGCGCGGTGCCGAAATCACAGAAATGGCGTTCTGGCACGATTCAGGGCCGTCAAGACGCAGCAGTCAGATTGATCCGTGGCGTTGAAATTCCGAGAACACTGTTCTGGCATGCTTCAGGGTCTTCAAACGGTTGCTTTCCAACGAGGCAGATCCCTCAGTGGAAATGAACCGCTGTAAGGGCCCATGAAGACGGAGCTTGGGGGGAACGGGTTTATTCCAACATCGCTGGTGACTCTTGGGTTTACACTGACCTTCCTCCTCCTCCTCCTCCTCCTCCTCCCCCTCCCCTTCCGCCTCTTTCTCCTCCTCCTCCTCCACCTCCTCCGCCTCATCCGCCTCCTCCGCCTCTACCTGTTGCTCATCCGCCTCCTCTTCCTACATCTCCTCCCCATCCCCCTCCGCCTCCACCTCAGCCTGCTCCTCCTCATCCTGCTCCTCAGTCTCCCTCGCCTCATCCTCCTCCATCCCATTACCTTACATAGCACCCCGCAGTCGCGGATAAGAGTGATGGGAGCGTGCGCGGGGTAGGTCGCTGGTTGGTCTCGGTGGGGGCCCTGGGTGGGACAACAACAGCCACAAACCAAGAAAAACAACACTAAAGAAAGACACAAACAAACCAAGAAACCAACCAACAAAAACCAACAATACCAAAACACCAATCATGCTGAGGCTGATCGTTCTTACCTGCACGCGTGCCATTCAAAACGAACAATCCCAAACACTGGATACCCGCGTTCCTTGTCTTCGATCGTCGCACCCCCCTGGGGGTAGATCTTGCCCTCTAAGGCAGGGGGAGGGAGGACACATGGAAGGGGGAAGAAGAGTAACGGAGCACGGGATTAGCATGAGGGGGGTTCGGACAGAAAACGCGTGGCAGAACCAGACGGGCTGATCGGCGGGTAGACCCTTAGAGGCGGGTCGGGAAGGCGGGCCTAGGCGGTCAGGTCGAGCAGGCGGGTTGCCGAAGTGTGGGTACTGCATGGATCGCGAGGAGGTCTCGAGCGATAGCGCGATTCACAAGTGCATCGAAAGAAACACCAGAACGAGACCGCGATTCTTCAGCGTCGAGAGCGCGGCATTTGAATACATTGCGAAGAAGTCCTACGCGAGAGCACGATTCCTGCATCAATTGTTGGGCGCACCCCCGAAACGCTTGAGCGTGAGCGTCAACTTCCAAATAGGAAATGCAGCTGGCGCTGAGACGAGAGCGCCACAACGCATGTAGGCGGTCCAACCATGATAACTCTCAACAATTCATACTGAAATCGGCAACAGTCCGCACCGCGGAACCCCAACTTCAGCCACGCGCACAGGGACAATGAATGACCGTTCGGCCCCCTCACTCTGATAAATAAATCTTCCCTGCCGCACCCCCAGACGTGTTGGGCGGGCCGGGCGTTTCGTCTGTGACTTCCTCACCATGTATGATCCTGAAGCTTGAAGTGTGCAACGGTTTCACAAATGGAGGGCAGGTCGTTTCACTAAGTACACTAGAGAAAATAAACAATCAGTGGACCGTTTGACGATTCGTGGTATGGATATTGAAATCGATTGTGAGATCGATAATGAGACGAGTGTAAGGTCGACCGTGAAACCGAGATTGAAGTCGTTTCAATGAGATCGATCGTGAGATCGATCGTGAGATCGCTGGTGCGATCTATAGTGAGATCGTTTGTGAGATCGATAGTGCGATCAATTGTGAGATCGATAGTGGAATCGATAGAGGAGGTGGATAATGAGATCGATGGTGGTAACCCCGCCGCATACCGAAATCGGCCCGGTACGTTCGCCAACTCCTTCACTCTCCGCACGAACCCTCCAGTGCAAGCACTGATTAGGGAATGTGGCTCTCGCCTAGGCGCCGAGCACATTGTCTTACAAGTTTGCCGCACATTCACTGGAGGGCGGCCCGTTTTCCAAAATGTGGTTTTCGCCCAGCGCCGCGCAGATTAATTCTGAAAGCTTGCAACTGTTTGAAAGATTCGACTGGTGGGAGTCCCAGGAATGGTGTTCTGGCACCATGTAGGAGCCAGAACAGAACAGTCACGTTAATTCGCGGTTTCCAGGTCCCAGGAAGAACATCTGGTACAATTTTGGATTGTCAGGACGCAGTAGTCAAGTTGACTCGCGGCGCTAGTCCCAGCAATGTTGTTTTGATACGATTGGGGATCCTCCGACGGTGGTCTTCTGATGGGGCACTTCCCGCAATGAGTGTAAAATATGCAGAGGACCTATTAAGAGGGAACTTGGGGGACGCATCCTTGGTTTACACGGCTCCTCCTCCCCCTCCTTGGTTTTTCGTCGGCGCCATCATCAGCATCATCATCACCATCATCCTCATCCTCATCCTCATCCTCATCCTCATCCTCATCCTCATCCTCATCCTCATCATCACCACCACCACCACCACCACCACCACCACCACCACATCATCATCATCATCATCATCATCATCATCATCATCATCATCATCATCATCATCATCATCAGCATCATCATCATCATCATCATCATCATCGTCATCGTCATCATCATCATCATCATCATCATCATCATCATTATCGTCATTGTCGTCGTCATCGTCATCGTCGTCATCGTCGTCATCGTCACCGTCACCATCATCAATCACCATCACAACCAACATCATCAATATCATCATCATCCCCATCCTCGTACTCATCCTCCTCGGCCTCATCCTCATCCTCATCCTCCACATCCTGCTATCCCTCTTGTCCTCCTCCTCCTCCTCCTTGTCCTCCTTCTCATCCTCCTCCTCCTCCCAGATCGCAGCGCATTGAGAGAAATGCTAATCCTGCCCTGCGTTCAGCCTCTGGGGAACCTCGCCGGACCCCCGGCCTCAGTCAAAACAAACTGCTCGGGACAAAAAGACGGCCCATAGGTGAATGCCCGGACTTCTGGGCATCCCGGATGCAGAAGATCAAGGTTCTGGATCACTGGTTCAGCGAGCTCGTTGCCGCCATCTCAGTGCACGCACGCCGTCGTGGTTGGTCGAGGGAGCTTCAGCCCCAGACATCCGATCCGCCACCGTGCCCCCCAGCACGTTGAGGCGTGGCAGCATGCCAAGTGCTGTCTGGCAGGGTTTCTGTAGTGCTTCTTGCTTATAAGCCCCCCCCCTCTCGAAATGCCCACCTGCGAGCGACACCCCCTGTTCTGGAGGCCAAAATCCTACAGGAAGATCAACCGCCATAAACATCAACTTTTGGCGCTCCGCGCGGATTTCTTGGATCTGCGCTGGACCCCCTCTCTGCGCTAGGGGCGGCGCCGGAGGCGCCGCCAGGGGGCCCCAGCGCGGATCCAAGAAATCCGCGCGGAGCGCCAAGTTTCTGTTTAAGGCGTTTTCCTCTTCGAATTGGGGGTCGATGCATTCCCCCGTCCCCGCGGTCGAAATCCCTTGCAAAATTCGCTCGGTTCGCGATCCCAAGGCCCAGATGCCTCCAAGACGGCCCAACAGCGGTCCAAGAAGACGGGCCACGCTGTCTTCAACGCTGCCAAAGAGATGCCTTTTCAAGACGGCTCACGAAGGATGCGAGGCGTGCAACGAAAGCCCCAAGAGCCTGCCCAAGAGGGTCTCAAGAGGAACAATAACATAGGCTATCCATGCGTTTCGGATTCTCGCCTTTTCTCGAGCGTCTGACGTCCCAAGTCGACCAGGAAGGCCACCAAGACTACCCCAGAACGGCCCAAGAAGCCCAAGAGGGCCCCAAGCCGGCCAACAGACGGCTCAACAGGCCCAGGAATGCCCCAGAAGGCCCCAAGACGGCCCCAAGAAGGGCCGTCAGAGGGTGAACATGAACCGACAATTCTCGCAGTCCGCCTGAAGAAGGCTTAGGAGGCCCCGAGAGACCAAAAGGGCACCCAAGAGGCCCCCAAGGAGGCCACGAGACGCAAAACGCTCGATGTGCCATGGCATTTTCACGTTTTGGGAGTGTTTTTGCAGTTTCGAGATTCCGACGCCCCAAAATGGCCCAAGAGGCCACCAAGACTCTCCAGAAACGGCCCAAGAGACCCCCAAGAGAATTCCAAAACGGCCCAAGAGGGTTCCAGGACGGCCCGAGAGGCGCTTAAGACTCCCCGAGAGGGGCCCCAACAAGAGGGCCCCAGGAAGGGCCCAAAGAGCAGGAACACGAACACGGCATTCGAGCCTTCTGCCCCAGGAGGTCCCCAGCAGGCCCCCTTGCCTTCCCGAATGGCTGCCGCCCAGAATGCTGCGCTGGCGCGGTTGCAGCAATTGCTGGAGGCAGCTGGACATCTGGGATTTTCCAGCACGACGCCCAAGAACGTCCCGATCTTGCCCCTGGACGTCCATTTCCCGTGCACTTGTCGGTTTCGTACGTGTTTTTGTTGGATCGATGGTCCAGGATGGTCCTCCATGGTTCTCGCCGAGAAAAAAGTGCACACGTCCGAGCGATGCCAAGGCAATTGCTGGAGGCAGCTGGATATCTGGGATTTGCAGCACGAGGCCCAAGAACGTCCCGATCTTTCCCCTCCACCGGGGCTAGCCTTAGGTCGGGCCTGTCCCCCTACAGGGGGATTTTGGACGAAAAATGAAAAATAGTCGAAACATACTCCCACATGGTGAAACAATAATATAAAAAATCGTCCCCAGACTATTTTTGCCTATTTTGGAATATGCCCCCTGTAGAGGGACAAGCCCGATTTAAGGCTACCAGCTTTGCCCCGCGTAGGCATGCCAGCTCCACACACTCCCAGGGCCCGACACAGGCGCCGATTCACACGAGCACAGAAGCAGGGACCTGGGCATGGAGGCCTCCCACATGGGGTCCGAGCAGATGGGGCCAGAGGATCGCACCACATCGCCGATGCATCCCCTGTACCTCGGCGCTGCACCGGCGACAGCGTCGATGCATCGGCGACGTCGGTGTGGAGAAGATTGGGCTCCACGTCCATGGGCGATGCATCGGCGACAACGGCGATGCATCGGCGGCGTCGGCGTGGTGAGGATCTGGCTCCACATCGAGCCGCATCGCCGATGCATCGGCGCCATCCTCTGACCCCATCTGCTGCGGCCAACATGTGGGAGGCCTGCAGGGTGGCCACCCCTCGCCCGCGCGGCCAGCGGTGGCTCCTCAGATCCCTGACAAGATCGTCGTAGCTGCTGTCGTCGTCGTCGTCGTCGTCGTTGTTGTGCTCGTCGGCGTGCTCGTCGGCGTGCTCTGTCGTGGTCATGGTCGTGCTCGTCGGCGTCATCGTCGTAGTGGTCGTGGTCGTGGCCGTGGTCGTGGCCGTGATCGTGGTGCTGGTGGTGGTGGTGGTCGTCGTCGTCGTCGCTTGTCGTCGTCGTCGCCCGCGCGCCTTGGAGGCGGCTGGGGGTCTGAACTGGTTGATTGGGGCCCCGGAAAGTCGGTCAGGCGGGGGGGTGAAGCCAAATCGG
>CAUYUJ010014524.1:207500-240690 GCA_963575745.1 Prorocentrum cordatum
CTGACCCTCCCCACCCCTCCCGAGAGTCGGGGGGGGGTAGAATCGGGGGCGCGCAAACATGGATTAAATCGGCGGTGGACAAAACTCCCTTTCGTAAACCTCCCAGTGAAAACGGCCTGGGGCCGAAACCGACGGACCTGGACCCGCAAGAATGACGGCCGCGACGCCCTCTCGCGAACCGAAAACGGCCAATTCCTTAATCGACGTGTCAGGGTAGGAGGCTACCCACCTCTGAGATTAGCGATCCAGGGATTTGGAGCGCGGTCGCCAAATCCATGCATCGGCGGAGGTGCCCTCGCCAAAAGGCGGCCGCAGCCGCCTCGCCCGGCGGCGGAGATCTGCGATTTCCCATGGGAACGGGACCCGTCGCTAATCCACGCCCCCTGGATCCATGTTTGCGATCGCCGGACAAGAGTCGGGGGGGGGGAGGAAGACGACGGTGAGGTCGAGGAGCACGAGGCGAGACACGGCGAAGAGGGAGCCGGGCCTCGTTGTTGCTGGCGGCCTCCCGGCCCTTCTGCACCTGGCCCTCCAGGAGCTGCACGAGCTCCCCCTCCTGATGTGGAAGCGGGAGATGCCGCGGGCACGCGCCCATCACCGTCCTCCTCGCCCTCCGTCCTCGTTCTCCTTTCCCCCCTCGTCCTCCTCGTCCTCCTCGTCTTTTCGTCCTCCTCATCCTCCTTGTCATCCTTGTCCCCCTCGTCCTCCTCCACCCCCCTCGTGGTCCTCGTTCCCCTCCTCTTCGCCCTCCTTCCCCCCCTCCTCCTCGTCCTCCTCGCCCTCCGCCTTCGTTCTCCGAATCGCGGGGCCGCGCTGGACCCCAGCCGGCTGGCCCTTGTGAGGCCGGGGCGCCGCCGTGCTCTCTGGGAGGCGCCCCCCCCCACCGGTCTCGATGGCGCACCGAAGAAGGAGGGCACGACCACGAACGACCGCAGCCCCCACCCCCACCCCCCGACGGGGAGGGGACTCGGCGGCGCGAAGAGGGGGGCCCGGGAGGGGGGAGGTGGCTACCTACCAGACCACCCCAACCCAACCCGAAAACCCGAATTTGAACCGAACTTCGGGTTGGGGGGGTACCAGTTCCGTCTGTTTTTTCAATGTTCCCCGACCCACCCCACTGGAAATGGAAAGCAAATCGTGGCCTTCGGCTTGGGCTGGGGTGGCTTGTTGGGCGGTGAGGCGGGGGGGAGGCCTCTCGGGAGGGAGGCTGCCTCTCAAGCGGGCGCCTGCCCTGCATCCGCAGGTAGGGCCCGCGCGTTCAGGGAGAGGCGGGCGCCTTCTGAGAGGACGCCTTGCCCCCTCCCCCCTCCTACCCGCCTGTGCGCGCCGCCGAGGGATCTCGCGGGAGCCTCCCTTCGGAGGCAACTACTGGGAGGTCTTCGTCGGAAGGATTGAGAAGGATTAAGCCCCGTTGGGGGGCTGTTACGCGGGAGTGGGACTCGGATTAAGCGGGATCAAGCCGGATTAAGCGGGATCGAGCGGGATTAAGCGGGATTAAGCCAGATTAAGCCGGAATTCGGACCAGGGCTAAATCAGAATTTGACCTCCAGGAGTTGCATCCGAACCTCCCTCCCCACCGCCCACCTCGATTGCGCACGTAAGGAGGAGATCTGCGACCACGACCACAGCCCCCCCCCGCCCGACGCGGATAGGAACGGGGGGGGGTCTTCTGCGCGGCCTGGGACATCGACGTCTGCAAATGACTCAGGTGCGATGTCGAAGGGGCCCAGAGACACACAAGTCCGCCGGCCCCCTTGTGGGGCCACCAGGCTGTAGGACCAGGGTTTGCTGTTCCCTGCGCCAGTTCCAGCTTTCAGTTTCCACTGTTACAGTATTGCTTTCTGCGTACTGTTCCTTGTTGTAGACCGCGCGAGGGGGGAGTCGAAAACCAGCTAACCTAGCGTCTCCTGGGAGGGTTCTCACAAATTCTGGGAGGGTCGAAATTGACACCCCTCACGCAGATCGGCAAGGTCAGGGTCCAAAACACATCGGAATTGCCACATTTCTGAAATCTGGCGGCACCCCTCGCGCAGATCGGCGTGGTCAAGGCCGAAAAGTATATGGGGTTTGCCACATTTCTGAAATCCGGCGGCACCCCTCATGCAGATCGGCGGAGTCAGGGTCGAAAAACCAATGGGATTTGCCACATTTCTAAAATTCGGCGGCACCCCTCACGCGGATCGACGGGGTCAGGGTCGAAAAACCAATGGGAATTTGCCACATTTCTGAAATTCGGCGGCACCCCTCACGCAGATCGGCAAAGTCAGGGTCGAAAAACCAATGGGATTTGCACCATTTCGGAAATCCGGCGCACCTCTCATGCAGATCGGCGGGGTCAGGGTCGAAAAACAAATGGGATTTGCCATATTTCTGAAATTCGGCGGCACCCCTCACGCGTATCGGCGCAGTCAGGGTCGAAAGACCTGTAGGATTTGCAACAGTTCTAAAATCTGGTGGCACCTCTCACGCAGATCGGCAGGGTCAGGGTCGAAAATCACAGGGGATTTGCCACATGTTTGAAATTCGGTGGCGCCCCTCACGCAGATCGGCGGGATCAGGGTCCAAAAACATAACGGATTTGCTACATTTCCGAACTTCGGTAGCACCCCTCTTGCAGGTCAGCGGAGTCAGGGCCGAAAAACACATGGGATTTTTGAAGTTCGGTGGTCCCCCTCACGCAGATCGGCGGGGTCAGGGTCCAACAACCCATGGGATGTGCCATATGTCTTGGAATTCGGCGGCATCTCTCACGCAGATCGGCGGGGTCAGGGTCGAAAAACACATGGGATTTGCCACATGTTTGAAATTCGGTGCCACCCCTCACCCAGATCGATGGGGACAGGGTCAAAAAACACATAGGATCTGCAGCACTTCAATACTTCGTAGAAAGAATGTTTGCACAGCATACGCGAGCAAGCTCGAAATACAACACCGAATTCAACAATATTATCAGAATCTCAATTTGTCTTGCCGATTACTCATCGTCTTCGCGTTAAGTCCCGACGCTGCTTCACGGCGGCGCCAAGGCCTCATGATACCGCTCTTGCATTGCCCATTATCCGAGAGAGGGGGACGGCGGCAGGGGGCAAAGCCCTTACGGATTAATTGACACACATCTCAGGATTCCCAATGTGTTCCACAGTTCCTGGATGTGCGTCTTCCTCTCCACTTCCCATAACTCTGCTCCGCATTTACCAAGTGGGAATCGACGATGCGTTGTGTCTGTACAGTGCGGGCGCGGCCGCAAGAAACCCTCGCAAGAAACCCAACCCTGAGAACCCGTGCGCGAGGTGCACCTGAGGAGAAACCCGGAGCACCCTGACCGCAGCAGCTCCTTCAACGGCTGCGGAAAGTCACCGCGCAGCGCGCGGAGCGAAGAAGCCCAGGGTACCCTGACGAGAAGCAAATGGTTTCTTGCTGCGCGCCCCCACTGTATTCTAGGGCTCCCAGCTTCGCGCTTCGCGCTGCGCGAAGCGCGAATAACTTCGCGCTCTCGCGCCGCCCTCCCAAGGGGGAGAAGAGGAGGACGAGGAGGAGGGGGAGAAGGAACGAGGACCGCGAAGCGCGAAGCGCGAATAACCTCGCGCCCTCGAGGGAGCCCTTGTGTATTTTCGCCCCGAGGGCGTCGAAGAGGGGACTGCAGGACCAGGAAA
Source organism: Prorocentrum cordatum (assembly GCA_963575745.1). NCBI lineage: Eukaryota > Dinophyceae > Prorocentrales > Prorocentraceae > Prorocentrum > Prorocentrum cordatum. Next base: position 211,154 of record CAUYUJ010014524.1, read on the forward strand.
GCGCGGGAGGGGAGCACATCCTCGGCACGGCCCGAGGCAACGTGCGCGGACGACGGGGGGGGGGCGCCAGGGCACGCACTGGCAGAAGCAAGGGCTCCCAACTTCGCGCTTCGCGCTGCGCGAAGCGCGAAGCGCGAGTAACTTCGCGCTCTCGCGCCGCCCTCCCAAAGGGAGAAAAGGAGGACGAGGAGGAGGGGGGAGGAGAAACGAGGACCGCGAAGCGCGAAGCGCGAATAACTTCGCGCCCTCGGGGGAGCCCTTGAAGAGAGGGGGGGCAGGACACCTGGGAAATTCGGTGGGCCTACCCCAAATCCCTTACTAATCGCCCCCCCCTAAAATGCGACACCCCTCCAACATGCGACCCCATTACTAATCCCCAAAAACCGGACCCCCCTCCAAATGCGACCCAACAGTCCGGACCCCCTCTTCGACGGGGCGCCTTGATAAACCGGACCCCCTAAGCTCCAATCCATAGAAAACGCCCTAATAAACCGGACCCCCCAGTTACAAGAAAGACGCCTTAAAAAACCGGACCCGGGGGACGATTAATAAGGGATTTGGAATAGGCCATGAGATTGATTAGCAATGAGATGCCCCCAACCCTTTGGAAGGGGGCCTACGTTAGGAGGGCCAAAAACATCAGGGATACGAGGTCTTCTCAGCAGATGTCTTATCCAGATCTATTGTCCCTCCAGCTCTAATATCGCCCAGACGCAAAAACAGTCCAGATCTATTACCCCTCATGCAAAGACGGGGACCTCAGTAAGGACTGGTGTTCACCGCGTTATTAGGGTTAGGGCTTCTCCTATTAAGGATGAGATATCTCCCACCCCATCTTCGGTGGCGACTGATGGGTGCATCCCACACCATCTTGCCGGCTCTTGTAAATCGACGCCAAATGGACGCTAATCGACGGTAATCGGCGCTATCTGATCGACTCAAGACGCTAATCCACGCGAGTCGACCACAAAAACGGAATTAAGAGGGCACCCCAGACTCCCATGATTTGTCACCGAACCCCCCTTGGTCCTCACCCCCCTCTTTGACGGCCCCGCTTGGCGGAAAGGTTCCCCCCTTAGAGGCTTGGAAATGGGCACCAACACCAGAACAGGGGCTTGCCTCTACCAAGGGAAGACGACCCTAGATTTCGGTATTCGTGGTAAGATTTCGGCCACCTAGAAGCCCGAATGTTGCCACCATCACCCAGATCGGCATCATCTTTCCTCGGTGGAGGCGCGCAGCCAGTATTGATGTTGGTGTCGACCTCGAGGCCTCCGAATCTCGGGACGGGCGAAAGGGGGGGATAGCAAAGGAGGGGTTTGAGAATCAGCTCACGTAGCTGATTTCCCCGGCGCCTCCCGGCGCCGGAGGCGGCCATTGTATCGAGGAATGGGCCCCTGCTGTGGGGCCGAAACCAGCTGCATGCAGCAGATTTCGTAACCCCCCCTTTCCCAATCCCCCCCTTTCGTCCGGCCCGATCGAGGCCTCCGACCCCCCTCCCCGCAGTCCATCTTCGCCAGCTCGCTCGCCACCAGCGCCTCCCTCTCGAGGGCCGCGAGCGTCCTGCCGTGCGCGCGGCCGCGTGCCATTATGGCGGGCATCGCTCGTGCCCGCGCCCCTCTCACGGGGACTCCACGAAGGGGTACCTTGGCCAGTTACCCAGCGAACCCAATCCTTCCCGACGTGGGCAGCGCTGCAATGCGAAAAAAAGAGGCCCCAAAGTGGTAACTTCAGGCAGCTTTCCAAAGCACCCGTCAATGAATACCCGTTACCGTGCCGCTGATCGTGCTGGCGCTCGGGGAGTGGCCAGGCGAGGCGGGATACGGCACTCCTCGCGGCACCAAAGGGGGCACGGACTCGTCCCCGCCCAGGCTAGCCTGTCGCCTGGGCGCCGACTGGCAAAAAATCCCTAGCCTCGCCCGAGGCTCCGCCCGAGCTCCATCGGCGGGACGTAAATGTGGGGCACAGTCAACCCGTAGCATAAGGATGCGCGATAAGGATACAAGGGCCTTGGACGCCCATCTCGAAGCTTTTCGAGCGGGGCGCGGTCAGCGAAAGTGGCCAAGGATGGACGGAAGGAGCAAGGATGCAACGGTACCCTTCGGGAGGGTGTCCATCCTTATTATGCGGGTTGACTCTAGAGGCCAGAGGTGGGGCTAGAGAGAAGCCGCTCCAAACAGGCCCTGGAAGAGGGAAGCGCATCCAACCCAGCCCCTTCTAGGGGAACGAATAATGACATACACATGAAAACTCAGAAGTCCGCGCGGATTCCTCGGTTCCGCGCTGGAGCCCCCTCCCTGGCGCGCGGAGCGCGCCAGGGGCGGCGCCGGAGGCGCCGCCAACGGGGGTCCAGCGCGGATGCGAGGAATCCGCGCGGACCTCCGAGTTTGTATGTGTATGTCGTTATTCGCTCCCCTCCGCTCCCGGGCCCCACCTTTTGAGCAGGGACCGACCGTCCCGGCATTCCTATAGGCCTACCACGAAACGCTCTTAGAACCCACAAATGTTCTAATAACAAAAAGACTGTTCTTAGAACACAAACCCTACGTGCTAAACCACTACCGTCCCAACCAGAACTATCCTAAGAGCATCTCGTGGAAACCGCAATAAGGTTCTGAGAACAGTGCTTGGTAGGCCTATAGGCGAGCCGTGACGCTCCGCTACTGCTTGAACCTTGGGACGCCCCTCTCGACTACACGCAAGGGTGACCCTGGGTGGGAGTGCCCTTTGGTGCGCGGCGTTCTGGGGGCCGCGGGGGGACCAAAAACGAGCGCGCGAGACACAACTACCGCATCGCGTTCGGCGATCGGGGGGCACCATTGGGCCCGCACCAAAGGTCACTCCGGCGAAAGGTCACTCACTCTTGCGGGCAATAGGTACATCTACATCCAGTGCGCAGGCGCACTGGATATGGATAAAGATCTGGCCCCACAAGGTCAGATTGTTATCCGTATCCAGTACGCCTCGGCCTTGCGACATCCCTTCCCAAAAAGTCCAAGACGCTCTGGATATGGATGCAAGTATAGCCCGCAAATCTTACTCGGGAGTGGCCAAGAGGGGTGTGTCCAAGAGGGGGGTGCAAACCATGACCGGCGGCATGTGCGCGGCCCAGCGGGGGGGCCAGGGACGATGCCAAGGGGTGCATTGGCCCGGGCGAAGCGAGCCTCGGGCGAAGCGGTTCTGGCAAGGCGAGGCGCGTGCGAAACGAGGCTCGGGCGGGCCAGGATGCGGGAGACTCCACCGAAGTCTTCTGGGCGCACAGCCCGGGGCCCCCCTCACCAACTGCCCAGCGTCTGCCGCAGCCCGAGCCTGTTTCCGGGCAGTCCCTCTTCCCTCGCCATCGCTCGGACGTCCATTTCCCGTGCATTGCTCGATTTCATGAGTATGTGTTGCAAGATGATCCAGGATGCTCCTCGATGGTCCTCACGTTCTCGCGATAAAAATGCACACGTACGTACGATGCCATTTCTCCCTTCTTCCCCCCGCAGACGGAAAGCCACCGACGCCCCCTGGGGCGCCCTCTTGGAGCACCCCGACGCCCCCTGCCCAGACATGCGATGTCCGACCCTTTCCCGAAGGCCTGCTTCTCATCACGGACCGTTTTCTGACGGACCCTGGGACACTGCTCGTACAGTAGGTGTCTCGAGGAGCGCGACCTTTCTCGATCCTTACTCGATCCTTGTTCGAAAAGCGAATTTGCTTCAAGTTGTCCATAATGCCTCACGGTGGCTCGTCAAGTATGCACACGTGATAGTTGCAAGCCGTACGATGTGCTGAGTTCTGCCTCGGCGAGGGCCCACAGAGGCCGAACACGAACCAGGCACTCCCGCCGTGAGTCTTTGTCACGACGCGAATGTCTGAGTGGGGCGTCCCCGCGGTCACCCCGACCCCCGTGGGGCAACGACACGGGGGGGGGGCAGGCATGGGCGGGGAAACACTAGGGCTCCCAACTTCGCGCTTCGCGCTGCGCGAAGCGCGAAGCGCGAATAACTTCGCGCTCTCGCGCCGCCCTCCCAGAAGGAGAATAGGAGGACGAGGAGGAGGGGGAGAAGGAACGAGGACCGCGAAGCGCGAAGCGCGAATAACTTCGCGCCCTCGAGGGAGCCCTTGGAAACATCGACTAAGAAGCGGGCGGCAACACGTCGCCGATGGATCGGCGAGGGGCGCCCGATAGCGAATCCGCACGTTCCTGGGCAGGTCGGGGCTAGCATACCCCACTCGGCGACGCAGTGGACGTTTGGTCGTCGATGCATCTCCCCGTCTGCCTATCCCCCCCCACCGTTGCCCCTGATCCCCACGGGCCAAGTCGGCGTCGCCTGCTTCCCTCGCCCGCCTCGCCCCCGCCCTCTGCACAACGGCGGCAACAGAGTGGAGCCAGCGACGTTACATGGCTCACGACAGCATTAGACAAGGCTTGGCCGGATCGGCACGAGGATGGCTTTACCGAGATCTCCAGCTACCACCGTGAAGGAGCTCTTCTAAAGGCAGAGTAAGTGAGCGGCCACGGCCGCCCCGTGCAGGCCGCTAGCCGGCCTGTCCCCCTCGGCGGTGGACAGACCTCCCTTTAGTAAACCTCCCCTTCGGCGGTGGACAGACCTCCCTCAGTCCCCCTCGGCGGTGGACAGACCTCCCCGGTGAAAACGGCCTGGGACCGAAACCGACGGACCTGGACCCGCAAAAATGACGGCCGCGACGCCCTCATGCGAACCGAAAACGGCCAATTCCTTAATCGACGTGTCAGGGTAGGAGGTCTATCCACCTCCGACCCCCTGCGGGGACGACTCGCGCGTCGCTCTTTCGTGCGTCCGTTCCCCCGCCCCCTGCCTGCCTGGGTGCCCCGACCCGAGCCTGACCCCCGCCAACCCTCGAGCCTCCTGAACCGGTGGGCGGCGGGAGCGGGGCTCCAACGTCGCCCCGCGCACTGGACGCACTCCGAAAACCCTGCCCCCGCCGCCCCTGGAGCCACTGGCACCGTGAATCGGCAAGGGCAGGGCCCGGACTTCGCCGCCGACAGCTGCCCTGGACAAGCTCTGCCTCCGGAGTCGTTGTGGAAGGTCGTGGGGCCTGGCGAGGGACCGACGTGATGGTGAAATGCGCGGCCCCAAGGAGGTCCCGACCCTTCCCCCCGGGCTAAGCTTCAGTCCCGGATCTATGTTTGGTGGTCCTGGGGCCCAGTGACGGGCCCAAAGAGCCGAAATCTGGGCAACACGCCCTGAGCAAAACATCATGGGAAACGAGCAAAACGCCCCGAAAGCTGGGCAACACGCCCCGAAATCTGGGCAACAAGCACGTGGGAACATATTGGGGCAGACAAAACCTAATACCGCTACTCCCCGAACCTCCCCTGGGGCGCGATCTGACCAGCATTTTGGGGAGAATCCGATCGTGGCAATGACGGCCCTCCAGGACGAGCAGCGGCATCGGCATCCTGTCATCCTCTGAATATCGTTGGACATGCAGGATCCTCGAATCGCGCGCGCGCATGCGCGATGCCGCCTGGTATACCCCTTTCTCCAATGCTTCCACTACGCCTCAAAATAACTCGCAACCGCCATATCCAAATAGAAAGCGTGTCGGGGGCTTCAGCCAGAACGTCATTTACAATGACTGAATATCGAGTCCTCCTGCTATGAAGCCAAAATACGGGGAAAAAAGCGGCATTGCAAAACAAACAAAGAAAACAACACATAAGACGAAGAAACGTACAACGCAGCTGCGAGTGCCGCATGGGAGGTGTGCCGACCTTGGTCGGGCTGACGTATGCGAACTTATGACGGAGGGCATCGGTGGAGGTCCGTATGGGGCCACGAAACGTGCGAGGGGTGAGGCCCTCGGTGGAGCTCCCTATGGGGCCATATGGGGCGACGGAGTGTGTGACGGGTGTGCCGACAAGGGTCGGGCGGGTGCACAAGCCCTCGATGGAGCTCCGTATGGGGCCACGAAGCGTGCGAAGGGTGTGCCGAAGTGGGTCGGGCTGACGCATGCGAATTTCCAACGGAAGACTTCGGTGGGTCTCCCTATGGGGTCGCGAAACGTGCGAAGAGGTGTGACGACATGGGTCGCACGAACGCATGCGAACTCACCACGGAAGCCCTCGGTGGAGTTCCCTATGCGTCCACCAAACGTGTGAGAGGTGTGCCGTCCTGGGTCGGGCGGGCGCATGCGGACTCACCACGGAGGCACGCTGTGGAACCCCCATTTATGGGGCCACGGAACGTGCGAAAGGTGTGCCGAAATGAGTCGGGCGGGCGCATGCGAACTTACCACGGAGGCCCTCGGTTCAGTTCCCTATGCGTCCACAAAGCGTGACGGGTGTGCCGGTAGGGCGGACGCATGCGGACTCACCACGCAGGCCTCGGGGGAGCTTCCGATGGGGCCACGAAAAGTATGAGGGGCGTGCCGAACCGCATGCGGAGGGCAAAGGCAGGGAGGGGGGGAAAGAGGAGTGAAGAACGTGGGCGCTCTCTTTAAAAAGATGACCCCAACACCACCGGACGCGTGTGAAAAAATGTCGGACCAAAACCCCGACGTCACGATACTGGCTCATCCTCCCAAGCCATGGCTTGACGGCCTCTGGACCCAGCCAAAGCCCCAGAGGCTGGAGATAGCAACAAACACGTCAGTCGTTTTCTCTGCCACGACGCGGGGGAGTCTGGTCATGTGTTCGCCGGCGAGACTGCCCAGCTGTAGTGGGGGCCATCTCGGGGACTTCCGGGGGCTGCGCGTGCCAAACACGCAACGCTGCACCTGCCCAGCGCGCGAAGGGAGAGGGGGGGGCGCGAGGACAAGGAGGAAAGAGGAGGGAGGAGGACGAAGAGGTTGGAGGAAACCGCAGAACCGAAGAGCGTGGGACTGTGCATGCTCGACTCGCAAGAGGCGCGCGACCGGCGCGCAAAACGGAGCGCGGGGCCTCTCGGACGCCTGCCGCCGCTGCTGCCGCGCCGCCTCCGGCTCCGGCTCGCCGCCCTCGGGGGCCTCGCGGGCGCGGGCGCGGGCTCGGGGCGGCGTCCCTGCTGCCTCCTTGCCGACGAAGGCGATGATGGTCGTGGTGCTGCGGATAAAAGTGGTTGTGGCGGCGATGGCGATGGCCGCGGTGGTGGTATTGATGATGGGTACGGCCGTGATTGTCGTTCAGGTGATGATCGGGCGTACGACGATGACGACGTCGATGACGACAAGGATACTGATGGGGCGATGGATATACACACGATGGTGATGATAATGACGGTGATGATGCTGATGACTGTGATGATCGTCTGGTAACACAAATTCCCGTAACCGAGATTTGCCCCGAGTCGCGCGCTGGCACCACTGCGCCGATATGGTGCACCGTGGAAGACGACAGTCGCGCAGTGTCCCGAAAGCAGGAACAGGAGCGTCCGACCAAGGGCAAACGTAGGTAGGAAGGAGCAGCGGCGGCAGCCGAGGGCAGATACAACATGAGAATGATACTGGCGAGATGCGGGTGATTGTGGAAAGGCTGATGACTACGATGATGCTGGTAGCGGCGACCATGGCGGTTGTGGCGCCAGGGGTCATGACGACCGCGAAGGATAGTGGTGATGATCAAGGTTATTGCGAAGATGGTCACGAGCACAGCCTGATGAGCACAGCCTCCGTGAGGATGATGATGGGGCGATGGTGATGGTTGTGGTGACGATGGCGTTGGTAGTGGCGGCCATGGTGGTTGTGAAAACGGTGGTCATGACGACCACGAATGATGATGATGATCATGGTTGTGGTGAGGTGAGGATGGTTCGGGTCCGACGTGCGTAGAGTGATGCGTGAAAGGCACATCCTTGATATGATGCCGACCCCGTGGTGGGCCAGTCAGTTCCACCCTCCTCCTGGCGCGTGGCCGGCGCTCGACGTAAATAGTCATCACCTTTTACACAACATCTCGAACCACTGGAAGCGCCGCTCGCGCCTCGGCGGGCTGGATACCCGAAAGAGACCCCGCTCGGGGATGTTTGTGGAGGTGGCGAGGCGAGGCGAGGCTGCGCCTATGTCGTCCCAGGGGGACGGCCCTACGCGGGGCTAGGCGGAACGCCAGCCCCACCCTCCTCTCCCATCCCGCCCGTTCCCACTACAGGGGCATGGGACGGGCAGACCCGTGAATGCTACCAGACGCGCTGTGGTTGCTATTCCTCCACTTCCTGGTGTGAGCAACACTTCAGAGATCTCTGCCTCCAGTTCCAAAGCTTCCCGCCTCCGGAAGATGTTCCCGGGCCCCAGAATCGTCAACAAAACTAACCCGGCCCCAGGGAAGGGATGCCACGAGACAACTGCGACATCGGAGGAGAATACCGACGGACCGACATCGCTGCGATCTGACCAGGTCTCCCAAGCGAATCCAGCCGTGGTCACGGAAAAATATTGACGAACATCTTTGCGACTTGCGCCCTCTTCGGGCCTCCTGCAGGTTGTCGCCGCCAAGGCCCGAACCGCCTCAAAATGCTGGCCCGAACCCATGCAAGGGGAGATCCAAGGGAAGAGTGGCTCCTAACCGTAAGCGCGGTAACAGACTTAAGTACAAGACCAACAAGTACCAGACTAAAGTACCAGACTGATCATAGTATCTTACCCGACTAAAGTACCAGACTGACGTACAAGACTGATGTACCAGACTAATGTACCACCCTATTCAGACTAATGTATCAGACTCATGTACCAGACTAGACAGACGAATGTACAGCAGCCTGGTATATATGTAGTCTGGTACATGAGTCTGGTACGTTAGTCTGATTTGTCTGGTACTCTAGTCTGGTGCATTAGTCTGGTACTCTTAGTCTGGAAGATCAGTCTGATACCATAAGAGCGGTACAAGACTAATGTACCAGACTAAAGTACCAAAATGAAGTACCAAACTAACGTACCAAACAAGTGTGCCGTTAGTCTGGTGCTACTAGTTTGGTACATACAGTCTGGTGCCATTAATCTGCTAGTTTTGTTTGGTACATTCGTCTGGTACCGCTAGTCTGATGCCTTAGTCTGGTGCCACTAGTCTAACGTCAGTAGTCTGGTCCTTGACTATGGTACCGCCGGCTGGTGCCATTAGTCTGGTGCCATCAATCTGGTGCCATTCGGGTGGTACACTAATCTGGGACATTCACCTGGTACATTAGTCTGGCACGTTTGTCTGGCGCACTATTCTGGAACAGTTGCCTGGTACGCTAGTTTGGTACATCAGTGTGGTAAATGAGTCTGGAATTCTAGTAGAGTGTATCAATCCGTTCCATTAGTCTGGTACATCAATCTGGTACTTTAATCTGGTACCGCTGGTCTGGTGCCGTGAATCTGGTGCCATTCGTCTGGTGCCGTTAGCCCGGTGCCATTGGTCTGGTGACATGTCTGGTACACAGAATCTGATATGCGAGTCTGGTGCCATTAGTCTCGTGCAATTAGTCCGGGACACTTTATATGGTGCATTAGTCTGGTACCGCTAAACTGGTGCCATGAGTGTGGCAATCCCACCAGCCCTCTGGGCGTAGGTGGTCTAGAGCAGATCCTCTTCCACCCCTCCCTCTTCCCCCTTGGGGAGGGGTTTACCCCTCCCCCTACCCCCTCCCCTGGACCTGGACGGGGGGGGCCGCGGGTAGTTAGAGCGTCCCAGATGGCCCAAGACGGCTCCAAGAGCGCCTCAGAGAACCCAAGATGAGCTCCAAGATGGCTCAAGATAGCGCAAGATCGCTCGAGATGGCTCCTAAGATGGTTCCAAGAAGCCCAAAGACGGCCCCAAGATAACTCCAAGTGGCCAAACAGCTCCCCAAGGAGGCCCCGAAGAGGCCAAAATCGTCCCAAAACCTAAGGAAAATCAATGATTTTTGCTTTCTCGCCTTTTCGCTTCCGATGGCCATCCGAGGCCTGGAGATGGTTCCAAGATGGCCCAAGAGGGCCCCAAGAGAGCCCCAAAAGAGCCCCAAGACGGCCCCAAGAGCGCCCAAGAGCACTCCAAGAGCGTTCCAAGAGGGGTCCAAGAGGCGATTTTAGGGGCTTCCGAGGGGGGGCGCTAATTAAACCCCCCCTCTTGTTTGATCGATCTCCTCCAAGATGGCCCCAAGAAGCGCCCAGGAAGCCCCAAGAGGTCCCAAGATGGCCCCAAAATGGCCCCAAGAGGCCCCCAAGAGGCCCCCCGGAGGCCCCCAAGAGACCCCCAAGAGGCCCCAAGAGCCCCCCCAGATGCACCCAAGATGCTCCAAGAGGCCTCGGCGAGAATGCCTAATCATTGATTCTACACAGGTTTTAGCCACATGGAGGCCTCTTGGGGGGGGGCACGGATTAAGATGACTCCAAGAGCGTCTGGGAGAGCCCAAAATGACCTCCAAGATGGCTCAAGATATCCCAAGATGTCTCATAATGGCTTCCTCTGTGTGCTGCCCACTTCTCTGATCGAGGCAATTCCTCTGGGCATCGTTTCTGGATGGGCTGGTGGGGATTCGCGAAGCGACAACAATTTAGCGAACGGACATCCGGGAGGGGCCCCCGAGATGGCCCCCCAGACCTGGAACAGCCCAAAAGAATTCCAAGACGCCTATATCGCGCCCCATGAGGTCCCAATTAGTCGGGTACTTTAGTCTGATTAGTCTGGTACATTAGTCTGGTACTTCCGTCTGTACTTTAGCCTGATTAGTCTGGCGCATTAGTCTGCGACTGTAGTCTGGTACTGTAGTCTGGTACTTTAGTCTGGTTGGTCTGGTGCTGTAGTCAGGTTAGGCTGGTATTTTTGTCTGGTACGTTAGTCTGGTACTTTAGTCTGGTACGTTAGTCAGGTACTGTAGTCTGGTACTTTAGTCGGGTACTTGAGTCTATTTAGTCTGGTATGTTAGTCTGGTCTGGTACTTCAGCCTGATCAGTCTGGTAATTTAGTCTGGTACGTTAGTCTGGTACTTTAGTCTGGTACGGTAGTCTGGTACGGTACTTTAGTGTGGTAGTTGAGTCTAGTTAGTCTGGTACTGTAGTCTGGTTAGTCTGGTACTTTAGTCTGGTCAGTCTGGTAAATTAGTATAATACTTTCGTCTAGTCAGTCAAGTACTGTAGTCAGGTTAGTCTGGTGCTTCAGTCTGGTACGTTAGTCTGGCATTTTAGCCTGGAATGTTAGTCTGGTACTTTAGTCATGTACTTTAGTCTGGTACTTTAGACTGGTACTTTGGTATGGTACTTTAGTCTGGTACTTTGATCTGGTACTTTAGTCTGGCACTTCAGTCTGGTACTTTAGTCTGTTACTTTAGTCTGGTACGTTAGTCTGGTGCCGTTCTTACGGTTCAGAACCCACTGATTACGATTAAGACCTTCTTTCGTCCAAGGGTAGACTGTTGATGGTATCAGGGCTTCGTGAAAATAGCGACGGCCGTTCAGACTGTTGCTTCTGTGCGTCAAGCCCCATTCGACGAATTTGTGGACCTAGGCAAAGGCGTCCAAAATGTCCTGAAGCCCAAAAGCACACAACAGACACCTGGAGCCAAAGACCCGCAAAACGCTCCAATGGTTGATTCCTGTCGTCGTCGTCGCCGTCCGGGCCGCATGCTGCTACTAAGCAAGGCGAATAGCTGGCTTACTGTTTTGGGATGGGCTTGTGGAGATACGATGCGCGAAGCGTCAAACATTCAATGTTTCCCTTGGCACACTAATCGATCCACACCACTGATGATATGTTTTGGTCACGACGACGGCCCCTGGGTGCATAGCCCTTTTCCTCCCGAAAAGCTCTTCATCCCGAGTCGCCTGTGTGACGGCCCCAGAACCCGGAGCGCGCCCCAGCGGCCGATAACGCACCAAAACCTTCCGCCGCGTTATGGCTCCGGACGCGAAGTGGGCCCGGGTTGGGGGAGCAAACGATGCAAACACTTTTCTGGCGGCACTGACGCACCACGCGCCCTTCCGCCAACGTCGCGCTGGCGGGTCCACAGCCCACGCACGCCGTCCAGCCCTTCCCTGGCGGGGCGACGGGTGATACCGCATGGCCCCCCCCCAAGCCGCAGCGTGCTGGGTTTGGTCGGCCCCCCCACGCCGTCCCCCCGACAGCCTTTCCCGACGACCACAACCAACGACACCCCCCCCCGAAACCCACCGCCCACTCCACTGCTACGACTGCGCCGCCTGATCGCCGTCGCCGTCGTAGAGTCCGTGCCCTCGTCGCGGGCGGTTCCTCTATCCCGTCCGCTGGCCCTGCCTGTCTGCTTGCGGTTGCGTCCCCTCGCAACCCTTCCGTTGCCCTCCTCCCTTTCCTCCTGCTCCCCGCCTGGTGTCTCCGCCAGGCCCCCCCTTCCGCGTGCCCGCCCGCCCTGCTGGCCCCGGCATCCCGCCTGCGCGCTCGTCGGTGTCTGCCTGCTTCTCCCCTGCTCTCCCCCCCTGTTCCGCCAGGCAGCACTGCCCGCCCAGGACCACGGTGGCGGCACGTTTTTAGGGCGGCCCGCCCTCCCGTTGGGTGCACGCGTTCGCACCCGTATTGCAAGGATGTCTACATCAACAGAACCCTGGAGACGGACCAAACCAGATGCAGCTGCTGTGGCATCACGAGGCAGGTGACAGGGAGGGGGGGGTCTGGCAGGAGGATGCGGGCGTGGACGGGGAGAAGAACAGACATGGGCGAGCGGAGGTCTGCTCAATTTGGCGACGGCCTCGCCAAGGAGCTGTGTTTCACCGTCCTTACCCGCGAGGCCCTCCCCTGAAGAATGGCCCACCGGAGTCTCGTCTTCTGTCGACTGCCCGACTGTATGGCCTCGCGCCGCAGAAGACCTGCGCGCGTCGCTCGAAGCCTCTCGGGGCGACCAGCGCGCGTCGCGGGGACCGAATCGGGTGCGGGAGCGCAATGCGGACACTGCCTCTGGGGCAGTCGCTTGAGCTCCATACGGGGGCACGAAACGTGCGAGGGCTGTGCCGGATCGGGTGCGTTACGCCATGCGGACCATGCTGGAGATTTCGGCGGAACTCCATATGAGGCTACGGAAAGTGTGGAGGGTGCGCCGAATCGGACGCGGACATGGCATGCGGACCCTGCCGTCAGGGCCATCGGTGGAGCTCCGTTTGGGACCACGAAACGTGTTACGGGTGTGCCGAATCGGGCGCGGGTCCACAATGCTGACCCTGCTGCTGAGGCTTTCGGTGGAGCTCCCTACGGGTGTGCCGAATCGGGTGCAGGGGTACGCAATGCGGACCCTGCCGCTGAGGCATTCGCTTCAGCTCCAGACGGGGCCACGATCGTGCGAGGGGTGTGCCAGATCGGATGCGGGTGCGCCATGCAGACCCTGCCGGTGGGGCCTTCGGTGGAGCTCCCTGTGGCCACGAAACGAAACGTTTGAGGGGTGTGCCGAATCTGGTGCGAGCACGCCATGCGGATCCTGCTCTGGGGCCTCCGGTGGAGTTCCCTGTGGGGCCAGACGCAAAGGGTGTCCCGGATCGGGCGCGGGTACGCCGTGCGGAGCTCCCCGCTGGGGCCTTCGGTGGAGCTCCCTAACACGCGGAGGGCAAGGACGAAAGGAGGGAGGGGGGAAGGAGGAAGGACGCGGGACGCTGTCTCTTCAAAACGAGGACCCAGAACGACAGGATGGTTGGGAGTTAAAAAACTCGGAGGTCCGTACGGATTCCTCGGATCTGCGCTTTGGCACCCTGGCGGCGCCTCCAGCGCCGATCCAAGAAATCGGCGCGGACTTTCGAGATTTAATGTGTATGTCATTGTTTGTTCCCGATGTCGCGATAGGGGGGGAAGTGAGGAGAAGGCCTTCTCAGAAGGCGGCGGGGCCTCTCAGAAGCCCTCCGGCCTCCTGGAAAGAGTCAGGTGTCTTCGGGGGAGGCCCAGTAAGCTTCTCAGAAGGCCCCAGGGGCATCCGAACCTTCTAAGCAGGCCCGCCCCGTCTCACTTCCCCCCCGGGCTCGAGGCCGAGATGGATTGATGATCGTTGTCTTATTCGTTGTTTCGACATTGGGCGGAGGGGGGGGAGGGGGGGGTCTGGCTCTGGACCTGTGCTTAATGCGACTGTTTGCAATAGTGTGTCCTCTGGGGTGAGAGGCTCCACCTGCTCGAACCACGCGCCAAAAACAGCCAAGATCTACTCCATAAGGGGAGGAGGGGGGGTGGGCGAGGGCCCACGCCGATCGGCAAAACAATGAATAACCTCATGCCCGTGAGAATAAACACTAGGGGATAAGAAAGTTCGGGGTTCAGGGAGAGATAATAAAAGTAGCCCAGCAGACCTCAGCATAATCTCGAAGTAAGAGATGATCAAGAGGAGACCAAGCCGAGCACGTTTTGAGACATCCTTGGCGTTTAGTTTTCATAGAAAGAAAGTTCAGGCGGGCGGAGGAATGGAGGAAGCTATATATATATATATATATAAGAAAAATAAAACGAATCAATAATAAAATAAAAGAAATGATAGGAGGAGGAGAAGGAGGAAAAGAAGAAAACATCTCGAGTTTCAAATCTATTAGATTTTGTTTACAAGCGCTTTATGAAAATTGTTTTTTGTAAGTGCTCGTGTAGGGTAGCTCATGTGCCTCAATTTCCATGGATAATCAAGCCCAGAGATAAAAAAGTTCAGGCGAGCGTGGGGACAGAGAGAAATATAAAAGAAGAAGAATACAGTAGAATAAGAATAAGAAAGAAGAAGAAGAGGAGAATAAGAAGAGGACGAAGAAAGGAGAAATCCAAAGTTCCAAATCTATCAATTTTAATGTACAAACGCTTTATGAAAATTGTTTTTTTAAGTGCTCGTGTAGGGTAGCTCATGTGCTTCATTTTCCATGGATAATCAACCCCAGGGATAAAAAAGTTCAGGCGAGCGTGAGGACAGATAGAAATATAAAATAAGAAGAGGAAAATAGAAGAATAATAAGAAGAGAAGAAGAAGAGAAGAAGAAGAAGAGAAGAATAACGGAAAAATGGCAGGTTCCAAATCTATCAATTTTAATGTACAAACGCTTTATGAAAATTGATATTTTTAAGAAAGGAAAAATCAACATCGCTTGATGTTGCTATCTCAACATAGCGTTTCGAGGTGATAATGAAGTTCGGCCTCAGCGCTCGCCGCCCAATTTGAATTTTGTATAGGGCGACGATAATCAACTCTAAACACTGAAGGGGGGGTCCCTTTATTATCATCGGCATGCGGTTAAGAAAACGATCACTGCAGACGAAGCACCCTTGTGTCTGCACCGAACCCCGCCCGACGGACGCCCCTACGCAGGACCCCGCGCCGCCGCCTGCTGCAGGTCCGTCTGGGAGGCCTTCGCCTGAGGGGCAACGTCAGGAAGTAGCACGGAATATGTCGACCCCTGTCCCAGGCTTTCGGGGGTTTTCGACTGGACAAGCTCGAGGGGGGGGGACGTCGAGCCTGAATCGGCGATGCGTATGGCTCAATATTTGAGACAAACATGTGGCTGCTGGCAGGGTCAACCGGGCTTGTACTCAAGCACGGGGCCCTGGAAAGACAAAGCAAGCCAGAGACAACAGTCTTGCATTCAAACAGTCATCAACCGGAGAATCGATCAACACGTTGGGACAAGCGCCAGCACTGCTGCGTCGCCGATAGATCGGCGTCAGGCCTCTCATTGCAAACCCGCAGTCCCTGGCGAGGTGGACAATCGGGCCTCATGGGCAATTCATGGACGATTGGGAGCGTCTGCATCCCATCCCCCCCTGAGCCTATCCCCTCGAGGCTGTTGTTCTTCAGACTCCAGTGAAGTTTCTTGCGTGGCGTGTCGCCCCCCCCCCCACCGCGCGTTCAGACAACGCCGGGCCGAAAAGGCGTGCAAGCCATGCAATCCCGACTTGCGTGCAGCCCGAATTCCCTTTTGGGCCTCGCCTCACCCACTCGGGGCTGTACAGAACCCCCTTTAGCAAAACGTGGTTTAGTGAAAACGACCTCGGGCCCAAACCTGGCGGGCGCAAGCCTGGAAAATGACGGCAGCGGAGCCCTCTCAAGAAGCGATAAAACGCACAATTGACGAATCGACGTGTCAGGGTTGGGGTTCTTCCATCCCCGACCCACACCGCGGACATCCGACGTCTCGGTTTTTGATTTTGTCGAGGCACGCGCCCCCCACCGCTCGACCACCTCCCCGGGACTGGATCTGCATCCCGAGTCGTCTTCTGAGGCTCTCCAGAGGGCCGGTGAGGGTTTCCCCCAGAGGCCGAACGCGGCAACAAGGAGCCCCCCCGCCATGCTGCTTGTCCACGGCGCGCAGGGGGGGCTGGGCCCCCCTCCCCCTCTAGGCTTGCTGGTGCCATGGCTATAATAGACACCCTAACAATCCGATCATTGAATCAAACATGTACTGAACATGTTCTAATCCATGTTCTACACATGTTTCGAACGTGTGGATGACATGTCTTAGACACGGTGAAAACCATGCTCAGGCATCTGGAATGGATTGGCAGCATGCTTCCTCTCCATCGATCGTCGTCCACAACTCGGGGCAAGTGTCGGGCTGGGCGAAAGGGGGGGATAGCAAAGGGGGGGGTGAGACTCAGCTCACGTAGCTGATTCCCCCGGCGCCTCCCGGCGCCGGGAGGCGGCCATGCATCGAGGAATGGGCCCAGCAGCAGGGCCGAAACCAGCTGCACGCAGCAGATGTCGTAACCCCCCCCTTTCCCTATATCCCCCCCTTTCGCCCGGCCCGAAAAGGAGCCCGCCCGAACCTAACGCAGCGCTGTCCCCCCTGACGTCCTGGTGCCCCACTGGGCGGTGGATATGGATACAGTTCGGCCCCCAGGGGCCCGAATATGTCCATGTCCGCCCCCCGCCGAGGCTCCGAAAACTGACCCTCCGGGCGGTGGTCGTGTAGGAATTCCCGTCTCGGAAGGAAGCCCGCCGCCCGAACCGCACGCAGCGCCGTCCCCCCCCCCCCGAAGCCGCCGTGCCGCCCTCGAGAGAACGCCAGGGGCCTCCCCGACACCGCCCGCGGGCCCCCCGGCCGGGCACGGGCGCTCCCCGACGCCAGCACCAGCTCCGAGAGAGGCGCGGCCCGAGAGCCCGAGAGCCCCTGCGGAGCTCAGCGCGGCCCTCTGCTCCCGGGCGTGCGATGTACACGTCGGTCGGAAGAGGCAGGTGGGAACATGAAGTAGGAAGGCGTCGAAAGCAGGTTGCGCGTCCGCCTGCCACCCTAAGGAGGACGGAACAGGTGAAGCCACTCGATCCTTGAAGTAGGAAGGCGCTTAAAGTAGACTGAACTCTGGGACTCCAAGAATACTTACTTTCAACGACCGACGGGTACATTCAACCCGTTTGGTAAGGATGCGGGATAAGGATGCAAGGGCCTTGGATGCCCATTTCGAAGCTTTTCGAGCGGGGCGCGGCCAACGAAAGTCCCGAGCCCCTCCTGAGCTCAGAGCGGTCCTCTTCTCCCGGACGTGCGATGTACAGTCAACCCGTTTGGCAAGGATGCGGGATGAGGATACAAGGGCCTTGGATGCCCATTTCGAAGCTTTTCGAGCGGGGCGCGGCAAACGAAAGTGGTCAAGGATGGGCCGAGGAGGCGAGGATATGCAAAGGTACCCTTGGAAGGTTGCCCATCCTTACTATGCGGGTTGACTCTAAGACGAAGGAAGACTTGAGACAACATCGGACCGATAAACATCGGAGATCTCTGACCATCGGTGGGCTTGGAAGGTGCATCCGGCGCCGCGGCCGATCCAGAGCGTCCTGAGAGCGTTCCGGCATGCTCTTGGCCGAAGGATCTCGACTCGAGGCCTGCCTGAAGTCCGCGTCCGTGCCGCTGGGCACGGAGCAGGCGTGTCCCCAGGTCCTGTGCCGAATCCCCAGAGCGTGAAAGGGCCCAGATCCGAATTCTCAAACCTCTTGGAGCTCCGGGCGTGCCCCCCGGGCTTTGGAGGGGCCCCAAGATCGGCCAAGAGGGCCCCAAGGGTTCCCGAAGACGGCCCAAGAGGGTCCCGAGTCGCTGAAAGATCGGCCCAAGACGCCCAAGATGGCCCCCTGACGGACCGAGAAGCCTCCAAGACGCCTCAAGAGGCTTCCCATGAGGGCCCAAGAAGCCCTTGAAGAATTTTGGCGTTCTCGCCTTTTCGGCTTTCCGACGGTCCAAGCCTGCCCAGGAGACCCCAAGACAGCATAAGAGCGCCCCAAGACGACCCAAGAGGAGCCCAGGACAACCCAAGAGGGCCCCAAGACGGCCATGAAAGGGACCCAAGAGAGGGAGCATGAACCGAAAATCCGATCCTTCCACCCCAAGTGGCCCCAGGAGGCCCCAAGAAGCGCCCAGAAGGCCCAAGAGGCCCCCAGGCCACAAGAGGCCCCCAAAATGTCCAGAAAAAAACCCAAGAGGCCCCAGCACGGCCCCCAGGAGGCTTCCAAACTGCTTCCGAGCGGCCCCCGAGAGGCCTCCCGCGGAATCCCAACGAACACCCCGTGGGCTCCATACCCAAAACCCAGGCACGGTGGCGGGATGAGCCGAAGGCCAAATTTGATACGCGGTCCCTGGGAGCCCCGACCCTGCCCCGAGGGCCAGCTGTTTTTTCTCCTGGGCCGCTCCTGGACGGCCCCGGGGTCCGGCGAGGGCCCCTGGAGGTCGAAAAGAAGAAAGCAAACACGCCCGCCCTGCTTGTTTTTGAGTGGGGACTGACCGTCCTGGTATGCCTGTATCAGGGGGGCGTAAGACCCGGGTACAGGGGACTCGGAAATCCCCGACGAGGTCGTCAAAAAAATGACGAGGCCGAGCCTGCATTTTGACGAGGCCTCCCGCTGCAGACATCCCACGAAACTCCTCCTCGTCAAAATCCGAGGCGCGGTCGTCAAAAAACAATGGCGAACCCGAGTCCTGGCAAACCCGGGTCTTACGCTCCCCCGACTGTAGGCATCCCACAAAACTTTCTTAGAGCAACAGAATGTCCCAAAAACGAAAACACGATTCTTAGAGCGCGAACCCGATGTAGCAAAAACAAGACAATCTCAACCGGACAAAATTGAAAAACACTTCGGGTCAACAACACAAGGTTCTTAGAACAGTCGTTGGGGGGCCACCACAGGCCAGGACACTTCGTAACTGCTTGGTATTTTTGTCAGAGCGCGAGCACCTTAGCGGGCTCGAGAAACGGCAGGGCAGTTTTTTTCACCGTTTCCGTAATTTGTCTTGGAAATGAAGACGGCAAAATAACGGCGACCAGGAACTTCCAAAAAACGGCTCCAAGAATTGGAACCAGAGGCGGAACCGGCGACACAGCGGCGACGGAACCGGCAACAAAACGGCGTCGGAGCCAGCACAAAAACAGCAAAACGGAACTGGTAAAAAACAGCCCTGTCGTTTCCAGGGCCCACTAAAGTTAGAATGTTCCAACCTACTTTAGCCTTGACCACCAGAAAGAATTTCGAGCACCAAGAAAGCACCGAAACTTGAGGGTTTTCACGAGTCGGGCCCTGGGAAGCGATACTCGCTCGACAATGCTTCGATACTCTTCTGGGTGCTCGAAACGATTTCTGGGATGTGGTCCTCAACTACGATAGGAACAACATAACACTAAGGCGAGCACATGTCTGGGATTTTTCGGCGTCCTGATTGCGAAACCCAGAACCCCGACGTCGTGATTTTGTCACCACGTCGACCCCCAAAGGTCCGGACCACTTCCCCGGGACCAGCTTTTCGTCCCGAGCCGTTCTTGCCGCTCCCGGGGCCCCGTGAGGGCCCCCGAGGCCGAAGATGGCGGAAAACAACCTCCCGCTGCAATTGTTGCTTCGCAACGCGATAGGGGGTCTGGGCACATGTCTTGGACTTTTCAGCATCCCGACTGGGACGCACAGAGACATTTATACAGGACCTCCTTGGAGGCGCGCGTCCGACCCGAACATCTATAGTACAACCCATTCCTGTCGTAGATCGTTTCCCGAGCGGCGTGGCCAGAAAGCGCCCGCCACGACGCAAATGCTAGAAGATCTCTCGGCGCGGGCGTCGCCCTTGGGGGAGCACGCACACATACTAGTATTGAGCAGGGACCGACCGTCCCGGCATTCCTATAGGTAGTCCCACCACGGAATGTTCTCAGAATCCTAAAACGATCTAACAGCAAAAACCGTGTTCTTAGAAAATAAACCCGATGCGTTAAAACAAGACGCTGCCAGCCAGAAGTGTTCTAAGCACATGTCGTGGAAACCACAACAAAAAGGTTCCTAGGAACATTCCTTGGTGGGGCTATGGGCGAGCCAGGACGCTTCGCCACTGCTTGACATACCAGCAGCATGCTGGGGTCACGCCGACGGATTGCTGGAGAGCCCCCCCCCTACCCACGCCGCGGGCCGCGGCGGCGCCTCCCCGGCGGGCTCCGTCTGCGCCGCCCTCGCCTCGCGGCCCGCGGGCGCGGCGGCGGCGCCCGGGCCGGGCCCCGCGGCGCCCGGCGGCGGCCGCTCGGGGGCCTCCGCGCGGGAGCTCTCGCGGGCGGCGCGCCCAGGGGAGGGGGGGAGGGAGCGGGGGGGGGGGGCTTCTTGGAAGGGGGCTTCTTCGGAGGGAGGGGGGGAGGAGGGAGGGAGGGAGGGGGCGGGGCTTCTTGGAAGGGGGCTTCTTCGGAGGGAGGGAGGGGGGGCGGGGGCTGCTGAGAAGGTGGAGGGAGGGGGGGGGGGGCAGCCTTCTCACAGAGGGAGGGGGGAGGGGGGCAGCCTTCTCACAGAGGGGGGCAGCCTTCTCACAGAGGGGCAGCCTTCTCACAGAGGGAGGGAGGCGCCAGCCCCACGTCTTCAGGCGAGGCCCGCGCCTTCTGAGAAGCACGGGGGTGCTTCTAAGAAGCCCTCCCCCCCCCCCCCATCCATGGGGGCGCGCGCAGACATGGCTTGGCGATCCATGGATTGGGCGCGCGGTCGCCAAATCCATGGATCGGGGGAGGCGCCCACCCCAAAATGCGGCCAGCGCCGCCGAACTCGGCGGCCGGAATCCGCGATTTCCAATGGAAGCGGGACCCGTCGCTAATCCACGCCCCCTTAATCCATCTTTGCGAACGCCTGATCTTAGAACGAGGCTGCTTCTTAGAAGGCGCCGGCCTCACATCTACAGGTAAGGCCCGCGCCTGCTTAGAAGCAGGGGGTGCTTCTTAGAAGCCGTCCCACCCCTTCCCCTCCCCCAGCCCCCCTCTGCGCGTGGCTGATTGTGGGCGGCGAGCCCCGGGGCGCCCGAATCGCCCAGATCATCTCCAAGGATGGTGTCCGAGCAGATGGAGTCGGAGGCTCTCGCCGCATCGCCGATACATCGGCGATGCATCGCCCATGCATCGGCGATGTACTGGCGACGTCGGCGATACATCGGCGACGTCGGCACGGGGAAAATTACACCCCACATCGAGCTGCATCGCTGATGCGTCGCCGATGCATCGGCGATGCGTCGCGATCCTCCGACCCCATCATCTACTCTGACCCCATCTACGAGGCCTAGATCATTGGACATTTTTCTTTTCGGTCGAGATCGGCAGCCACCGATCGGCACTCCAAATCGGACGCGACCGATCGCGACCGATCGCGACCGATCCCGAAATCGGTCGCGAACGGTCGCGACCGATTTTGAAGCAAATCGGTCGCGACCGATACCGAAATTTGAAGCAAAATCGGTAGCGACCGTTATCGTCGATCGCGAACGGGATGAGTGCGGTCCGGGGTAACTCCGGTCTGGGCCAACGAGGCGCGAATGTGCAGCTGCGCATGACTGCCTGCAGCCCTGATGATACGGGAGGGCTGGACGACCGAGCTGCCTGGGACAAGTGAGGTCTGAGGTGACTCCGGTTTGGGCCCCCGAGGCAGCAAGATGTAGTGACACCGCACCGCCCCGAGCCCTGATGATTCGGGGCTCTCACGGGGGCCGGGGCACTCTGAGGCGCCCCCCGCCTCGAACCGCCTCCAGCCCTGGGGCACTCGGAGGAAACTCCCTCGCGAGCAGCTGCCAGTCGCCGACGGGGAGGGCCCCGCTCGTCGCGCGCGCGCAGCCGGGCGGCCGTGCGCGCGCTGCCGTGCGCGGCGGGAGCCGCGGCCTCCCTGGAGGCGCCGGGGGGGAGGCGGCTCGACGAAGTGGCCCTCGAAGGTTCAGCAGAAATCAGCCGTCCCGAAATTCCGACATTGGTGGCGAGCGAGGGGGGGAAGTGAGAAGGAGAAGGCCTTCTCAGAAGGCGGCGGGACTTCTCAGAAGTCCTCGCGCCTCCAGAGAATGTTTGCCTGTCTTCGAGAAACTCAGGAAAACTTCTCAGAAGGCCAGGGGGCTTCCGAGCCTTTTGAGAAGGCCCGCTCCTTCTCACTTCTCCCCTCGCTCGCCGCAACTGTAGGCCTACTACGATCTCTTCTTAGACCCTACGAATCCTTGAGGACCGAAAACGCAATTCTTAGAGCAGACGGTCAACCCGTATGATAAGGATGCGCGGTAAGGATGCATGGGCCTTGGAGGGCCACGTTGGCGTTCTTCGGACGAGGTTGGCCAGCGAGAGTGGCCAAGGATAGCCCGAAGGGGCAATGATGCAGGGGTACACTTGGGAAGGTTGCCCATCCTTACTATATGCGGGCTGACTGTTCAGCCGATGTGAAAAACCAGATGGTCTCAGCCAGAACTGTTCCAACAACACTTCATGCACACCACAGAAAGGCTCTGATGACACTATTTGGTGGGCCGACCGGAAAACTGGGACGCCTCGCCACATCTTGAAAGGCAGGAGAACCTAGAACTGGATCGGCCAGGGCACGAGAGCTCATTAAGACGTGTGCCTCGCTACTGCTTTGCTCTCGCTTTCCTTACTCCGCCCTGCGAAGACAGAGCGAAGGAACGGAACTCCGGCGCAAAACTCGGGTCTCTGGCGGCCGCCCGGCCATCGGCGAGGCGCGGCTGCCGGAACGCGCCCCTCGAGGCTGGAGAGCCAGCCGCCGCGGGCCGACGACCTCGGTATGTAGTCGCCGGCCCCCGCTCGCCCGACGCCGCCGAGAGCCGCTCGGCACCCCCTCGCTCGCTCGCCGACCTCGGCCGTCGCCGAGGTTAGGAACAAAGCTGACACCAGCACCAACAGGGCGAGGAGATGCGAGGAGCCGAGGGGGGGTCACCCTGGTGGTGCGGCCCCCCCCCTCTCGCTCGGGACATCCCCAGCCTCCGGCTCGGGGAGGCATCGTGGCCCCTCCTCGCTGGAGGTGGGCCCCCAGGGAGGGTGGTGCTGGTGCCGCACCCCCCCCTTTCCGAGAGAGGTCGCTGGCCGCCGCCGTCGCCGAGGGCCCCCGCCCGGGCGGCCTGGCCGGCGGCCGCAGGGGGCACCACGCGGCCCGCGGCCTCGGAGAAGCTGGGCGCGCCAGAGCTGGCGGAGCCTGCGCGGGGCGGCGACGCGAGGGCGGGAGGGCGCCGCCACGGCGGTGGGCCCGTGTCAGAGGGGTGCGCGCTAGGAGGCTGCCGGGGCCCTGGAGGGCCAGAGTGCGAGGCTTCTCGAGCGGGGCGCGGCCAGCGGGCGTGGCCAAGGGCGGACCGAGGAGGCAGGGATGCGAGGGTGCCCTCGGGAAGGTTGCCCATACGTGCTCTGCGGGTGGACCGCAGCAGAGATCAGAAGCACCACCTCCATGACAAGCACCCCGCAGCCAGCGAAGCCGCTTCCCAGACGCACCCGAGGCAGGAATCGAGCACAGGGCAGAAGCTCGACGGGAGACACCCAAGGCCGATCCGCAGACGCCGGTGGTCGGGATCGGGGTGGCTTCCCCCCCCTGGATATTGCTCGCCCACGGCAAGAGGGCGCAAGGCAGAAGCTCGACGGGAGACGCCCAGGGCCGCTTCGCAAACGCCATATGATCGGGGTCGGAGTGGTTGTTCCCCCCTGGATGTTGCCTAGAGATCGTTTTCTTGAATAGGCGATAACCCGGGTTGTCTGGGGGGGGAGGGGGGGCCGGCCGATAACCTAACCCTCGCGCTGTGGGCAGCCCTGCATACGCCCGCGCCCCCCCTCCCGCGGACCTGCACAACCGGCAAGGTTAGGTTATCCTGGGGGGGGGGAGGGGGGGCAAGCCCAATAGCCCGGGTTATCGCCCGACCCGAAAGAGAACAGTCTCCAGAAGTATGATCGGGGTCGGGAGGGGCGGGCACCGACACCCACCACCTCGCCCACGTCCACAGGGCCACGACCACAGGGGGGAGGGGGGGGGGGGCGATCCCATTCGCGAGGCGCTCGCGAGGCTCAAGGGCGTACCCACGAAGGGGGGGCCCGATCCGGGGGGTGGTTGTTCCCCCCCCTGGATGTGGCTTGCCCACGGCACGAAGGCGGGGGGGGGGGCGGCGGGCCGAGGGCGGGAGCGCACCGCCGCGATCGGCGGCGAGCGAGGGGGGGAGGCGAGAAGAGGAAGTAATTGGGCGCCCGAATTATCCGGGGTAACTCGGGTCCGGGGTAAGTCGGGTTTGGATTCCCGAAAAAGGAACCCGAGTTAGCCCTGACCCGAGTTACCCCTGATGATTCGGGGCTCTGGACGCCCGAGTTATCCGGGGTAACTCGGGTCCGGGGTAAGTCGGGTTTGGATTCCCGAAAAAGGAACCCGAGTTAGCCCTGACCCGAGTTGCCCCTGATGATTCGGGGCTCTGGACGCCCGAATTATCCGGGGTAACTCGTGTCCGGGGTAACTCGGGCTTGGATTCCCGAAAAACGAACCCGAGTTATCCCTGACCCGAATTACCCCTGATGATTCGGGGCTCTGAAGTAAGGCCCTCTCGGGCGGCTCGGAAGCCCCCCGGCCTTCTGCGGAGTGCTGCCAAGCGGTTCCCCAAGGGCAGCAGAGCGTCCTCGGGAGGCGCGAGGGCTTCCGAGAAAGTCCCCGCTCGCCTTCTGAGAAAGCTCCTCCTGCTCCTCACTGCCCCCGACACTATAGGGCGAGACTGCGCTCTCCACCCCGCGGGCGAGCGCGGGGGGGGGGGCGAGAAGGGGCGAGCCTTCTCGGGAGGCCCAAAGGTCCCCCCCCCATGGCGTTCTGAGGAGCTTTCTGTGGAGCCTTCCCCGAGGACACGCCGAGAACTTCTCGGGAGGCGCCGACGGACGCCCCCAGAGACGGCGCCGATGGCGCCGCCCGCCAGGGCGCTCCAGCGCAGATCCAAGAAATCCGCGCGGCGCGCCAAAACACTCTGTTTATGTCGTTGTTTCTTCTTCGATCTTCGCCGATCCACGGCAAGAAGGCTCGGGAGGGCGAGCAACCCGCTGCCCCTCAAGAGGGCTGTCCGAGGCGCACCGCCCGAGCGAAGTCGATGGCAGGGCGGCGACAGCAAAAACCTGGAAGAGCCACTGGGCTCGGGGGACAACGAGAAGCAGGAGACCGCCAGTAGGGCGCGCGACTGATTAATGTTACGACAAGATTGGCGCAGGATGCGTTCCAGGATTTCCAGAAGATCTGGCGGTGCAGCCGGTGCGCATCAGGAAGTATGGGAAATCCGCCGACCCTGTCGGCGTGTGTGAGGGTTTCTCCGTACGAGTCGCGTTCTGGCGAGAGAAAAATCGAGCAATGTCGCAATCGAGTCGAAGGGAAGCCCCTTCACTTTGATCCCTCCCCTGTTGGGGGGGGGTCAGGGGTCCCCTGGAGGGGGGCGTCTTCCGACTCCTCCTCATGCGGCTCCTCCTCCTCCTCCTCCTCCTCCTCCTCCTCCTCTTCCTCCTCCTCCTCCTCCTGATCCTCCTCCTCCTCCTCCTCCTCCCTCTATCTCGTCGCGGTAAGCGTCGTCGTCTTCAGGGTCGGCGGCACCGGCCGTAAGGCCTTCCAAACACTGGAAGCCTTGGAGATCCTGGAACGTACCCCCCCCCCGCCCCGTGCGGTTCCGGCACCAAACGGTGGTGCCGCTGGGAGGGCGGGAGAGCACCGCCAGCTCCAGCCAGTACGGAAGGACCGCTGAAGCAAGAAAAACACGACTCCAAATTTCACAACATGAAGGGGGTCATGAATCGTATCGTAATGCGCATCGTAATCGACGTTTCAAAACAACGTCGAATCGTAATGCGCATCGTAATGCTCGTCGGATCGGGTTGCATCGTTATGGAGTCGAAATCGACTTTCATCGGTTGCGCAAGAATGCACAGCATTGCCATGCGAACATCGGGCTGCATCGCATCGTCGGAAGAATCGGACCGGACAGGGCCGGACCCGAATCGATATCGAATCGGATCGATCGGATCGAAATGGGCTGGGCCCTGCATTGCGTCCACATTCACACGTCTGGCAAGCACATCCAGACGGGGCGTTGACCCAAGGAACCCTAAATGAGGAACGAGGCCCTTTTTTCCATAAGTTGGACTTCGATTTCCCAACGAAACCACAAAGAACACCTGATGCAAACTGTGAAACAACTAAGGAACACGGAGCCTCTCCCCACCGAAAAGGGTTCCTTCTTCAGCGCCCCGACTGTATGGACGGACGCTCGCTCGAGCTGTGTGGCTGAGCTCGTGTGCGCGTGGGCCTCCCCGACGGCGCTCTGCCTGAGCGGGCTGGGCGTCCCACCATGGCGCGTCCTCTGCGCTCGGAGCCGTACAGCCAAGCCACGCTGCCGAAGCGTCGTGCCTGCTGCTTCCCAGAATGAGGAACCGAACTCTGTACACCGACGCCTTTGTCTGGCCTCACGCTGAATCTCGCACAGGAAAGCGGATCCTGGTGTATAAGGGATCCTGGTGTATACATTCTTCGTTGTTTCCCCGGGAAAATGGGGAAATAGTCTAAACCACACCACCCCGACGTCGTCCCCGACCCTCAAACAAGTCCTGGGGTAATGTATATGCTCCAGTTTCCGACAGAAAGCACGCAGTGAAACAAGTGATAACGAACGAACAGCACACGCCCATACCCACAGGGGGGGTCGGCGGGAGGAGGACCTGCCATGGGTATGGGTGCGGGCTGTCGGACCGCGGGGGAGGCTCCCGTTCGAGCGGGGAGCCCCATCCGACAACACGCACCCGTGGCCCCCCTCCGTCCTCCCTGTGGGTATGAGTGCGTGTTCTTCGTTCGTCCAGTGAACGGGGAAAGCAAACGGCTCTCGCGCGAGGCAGCATGGCGACCTCGCTCCGCGGCCTGTGCGAGCCGCCCTCCGTGGCACACCGTGCGGAGCCGACGAGGGAGCTCACGCGCGGCCTCGCGCGGGAGGCCTTCGACCCTCTCGTCGCCCGTCGCTCGAATGGCCTCACGTCACCCGCCTCTGCGGCAACACGCGAGAGCCTCCCATACCATCGTGTTGGCTCTCGCGAATCGGCGCTGCTCGGCGCTGACCTGCGCCACTCGACGCTGAATCTGCGCCAGTCCACGCTGATCGGCGCTGGTCGACGCTGCATCGGCGCTATCTCATCGGTTATCGGACCGCTCAGCAAGCTGATACGAGGCTCCCAGGATTTGCTGCCGAATCATACCCCATCTGGCCACGGTGTGACTTTTGCACTGCCCACAGCCCACCGTGGGAGCCGTCGTCGTCGGAAAACATGTTCGGGGAGTCCTGGGACTCGCTGGCAAATCTGCGGGCGCGGCAGGACACGAGGAAGCCTGCTGGAGAGCTGAACGAACACCGCAGCGAAAACGCGAGCGAGCAGCAGACGGGGTGGCCGTGCGGGACATGGGTTACTGAGCTACTGTTAATCGATGAACCGATGACATCCCCAAGGGCGTGGCCTGGGCCCCAATGGCCTATTTCCCTCTCTGGATGAGGATTCAGGCTGTTCCCTTGGAGTTTCGAGGGGCATGCTCCCAACTCGGGCAGTGGGATGGTGGGGATCGGGATGGAGATGGGGATGGGGATGGGGATCGGTGATACTGGGACGGGGCGGACATGCGGGATCTGCGGAAGAGATAACAACATAAGCACAACCCGTATGAGGTCAACACAGATTTCTTGAGTCTTTCTTGGATCCGCCGGCGGCGCCTGAAGCGCCGGCAGGGGGGCCCGGCGCAGATCTAGGAGACCGCGCGGAGCGCCGAAAGTTCATGCTCATGCCGTGGTTTCTTCTTCGAGGGTCGGGATGGGGATGGGCACAGGAGTCGACTAACAGAGGAAAGAGAACTATGCACATACACCGATTCTGGCCAGGCCCATCCTGAGCCCAGGATCGGTGCATACGCCCTCTTACCTTGGCCAGGAAGGTATATGCACCGATCCTGGGTCAAGGATGGACGCTGTCAGAATCGGTGCATGTGCATAGTTATCTTCGCCCGAACTAAACGATACTGAGGCGGGGCGGACATGCGGAATACGGGACGTCCGCTAGGCGGAACCTCTGGCGGGGGCAGCCAACGGGTCGCCTGGGAGAGAGCACGCGTGCACCCGTGCGCGACGCGACGAGCGGACGGAGCCTGGTGCCGCGGTCACCGGAGGTGCCGGAGGGCGGCTTTGGAGTGGATCTCGAAAGCAGGGGAGCCCAGAATCGGATCGGCACGTCGGATCGGCGTTCGAAGTTCCCGGATACCTCCTTGGAGAGCTAAGAGGGCTGTAGACAACAAGCCGCCAGGCAGGGCTACGCCAACTCCTCTCGAAGGCTCCCGCTCAGGCATCCCCGGAGCGCCTTGCTTGAACCCGCAGCGTGTCCCGAGAAGCGTTTTCCTACTCGTTCCCGATACGCGTGACCAGCTCTGTCCAGGTCCCTACAGGCTCTCTCGAAGCTCCTGGGAAGCTTGCTTCTACAGCTTGCAAGCTTCCCAGGCATGCTTTCCAGCGCCCTGGCAAGCGTCTCCCACAAGCGTTTTCCAAGATTGCCAGATCCCCAGGCACTGTTTTTTGAGCGCTGTCGCAAACCCCTCAAAGCGTTTTACACGCAGACTGCGTCGCTATCCGGGTTATGGACTGCACAAGTGAATCGGATCGATCGGCGGAAATCGGCAGCCAAATCGGGAGAAGTCAAATCGGCAGAAATCGGCAGGCCAGCAGGCGACAAGTCAAATCGGCGGAATCCGAAAGAGAATCGAATCGGAATTGGAAGCCATCGAGATCAAATCGAATCGGATGGAGGCCGAAATGAGCCCTGGAGGGTGCCCTACAACCTTCCGCGAAATCAAGCGCAGGCGTCACCCACGACGTGGCGGCGCGTTTAGACTTCGGTCGGGCAGATCCTCCTACGGGCAGATTTTGGGAGAAAGATGAAAACAAAATAAAACATCTACAGTCTTCTGTATCAATTCTTCCTATAGAGGGGCACGCCCGACGTACCCCTAGACTCCCAGAATCTCCAGGTTCGCGCCCAAACTGGCGACGTCGATCTGTCGTCGGACCCTCTGGGCCACGCGGCGCACTTCTGGGGCGAGGGGGCGGAAGGGGGAACACGCGCTGGATTTCGCGGAGGATTGTCGGCGGGTTGGACAAAACTTGCACTTGATGTCGCGAATAGTTGTGCGTCACCCAAGCTCGCATCTCGCGCCGCACGGAAGCGCCAAGCGCGACTGTCTGCACAATCTCGCGCGACCGTCTTGGAGGGGGCAAGTCTCTGCCAGAGACTTGTCCCCTCCAAGACGGCGCGATGACCCGCGCGCGATGGTCTGCGCGCTCCTGTGAGTGCCTAAGAAGGCAACCTCCAGGAGGCCAAAAACATTGATCCCCCCTTGGCTTTCCAATGACTTGAACGGTCTCGCCTCTCCGAGCTTCCGACGCTCTACGAAACCAGG
>CAUYUJ010014524.1:240790-283290 GCA_963575745.1 Prorocentrum cordatum
GGAGGAGAAGGAGGAGGAGGAGGAGGAGGAGGAGGAGGAGGAGGAGGAGGAAGGAAGAGGAGGGGGGGGGGCGGCGCGCGAGTGCGCGCGCCTCAGGGACTTCTGCGGCGCACCGCCGCTCCCCTCCTGCGGGGACTGGCCGAACTTCGGGGAGTCGCCGAGCCTGGGAGCGATGGCGGGGGCGTTGCTGGGACGGGCGCGCGGGTTGCTGAGTGGACACAGGGGGGCTTTCTGGATGCCAAGCAGTGCCACAGCTGTCCTTACCCAGCTTGTACGTGGGTTGCAAAGGCCCGGAAGGCTCAGGGGGATGAGAAAACTCCACCGAGCGAGCGGGGCCCGCTTAGTCCAGTCGTGAACCCCCAAGCCACTTGAGGTACTTGAAGCCCACGTATAAGCTAGGTCATGCCAGATGCAACACACTTTGGCATCCACAGATACCCCCCCAATCCCCTTAGCACCCCGCGCATCCATCTCGGTAGGGGCTGAGGGGTGACGACAGGGGGGGCGTTAGAAGTCAGTTTTTGGCAATCGAGGCTACATTTGAAGTTCAAGGCTATCGGACAATTTCGTATGTTTTCGGCGGACTTCCAGCCTCGGGATGCCTTCCAGCGGTTGCGCCTCGCCGAGAGCGTTCCTCGTGTGGAACAGCCGACAAGGCGCCGAAAACTTGCCCGAAACACTTCGGGGATCTACTGACCTGGGTCAATCCAAACCTGGGTCAGTCGGGCAACCGGGCTTTGCAAGATCCTGCAGGACCCTGAACACGAACCCGGGTCAATACGCCCCTGGCTCTGCAGGATCCTGCAAGGCGCGGGGCTCTGACTGACCCCCTTTTGCACTGAACCCCGTCTCTTGAGCTCCGAAAGCTGGGGGAACGTCAGGGGGGGATCGGCTGAGGGTTGGCGGCGCGCACAAGGGGGTGGAGGGAGCGGGGAGGGCTTCTTGGAAGGAGGCTGCCTCTTAGAAGGCGCCGGCCTTACATCTAAGAAGCAGGGGTGCTTCGAAGAAGCCATCCCCCCTCCCCCCACCCCCCTCTGCGCGTGGCCGAGAGGGGGCAAGCATGGAGGCGGGCCCCGAGGGCAGAACCGCGCTCTCCTGAACGGGGTGGTCTAGCAGGCTGCCGTCGGCGATGAACGGGCGATCATGGGTGGCTAAGAAGCATTCTTTATCACTGACGCGCCGCCGTGGGTGACCCAGCGTGCTACTGCTGACGAGGCACTGGCCCCCGGACAAACACGAAAGAGTCACGCGCCGATGGGCTTCCAACGGGCCAGGGCTCCGGGCTTATTGGCAACTGCTTCGAGTCGGACCAGAGGGGGGCATCGCAAAGGAGCGGATCGCGAATCAAACCAGCGGAGCTGGTTTTCCCGGCGCCTGCCGGCGCCGGACGCGCCCATGCATCGAGAAAGGCACCGGACGCCGGGGCCGAACTCAGCTGCACGAGGCGGATGTCGTAGCACCCCATCCTTTCGTCCGACCTCAACTGTGTCCGCCTCCTTGAGCCTCCTACGCCACGTGTATGTGAGCAGTCTGAGCAAAAGCCCCTGAACGTGATCAGCGAGAGGTGTCCGTCACCCATTGGGGGGTCGGGCGGGAAAGTCAAATTAGCGGCGGCCGCGGCGTGCACCCGCCAGCGTGCGTCCGCGGCACCGGCGCATCAACTGCCTGTGTGCACCATCGCATGCAGGGGGGGGGGTCCAGGCCACCCCCCTGCAGGACGATCGTTGGCACTACACGTGGGGGAAGGGGTTGGCCCGGGTGACGAGCGTTACCCTGGAGAGGAAAACAAATAGCCAGGCGAAGGACCCTACCATATACAGCTGCAAACAGCGCAGTTGTAAATATCGTCGTCGATGGAGCTCCCTATGGGGCCACCAAACACGTGTGAGGGGTGTGCTGAAATGGATGGCGGGAACGCATGTGGGCACCGTCACTGAGCCATCGGTGGAGCTCCCTATGAGACCACATAACGTGTGAAGGGTGTGCCGAAATGGGTGGCGGGGACTCTTGTGGACCGCGCGACTGGGGCCATCGGTGGAGCTCCCGATGGGGCCACGGAACGTGTGAAGGGTGGGGGGACGGGGATACATGTGTGGGGGTGTGCCGAAATGAATGGCAGACCCAGGTCGGCACCGCCACTGGGGCCTTCGGTTGAGGGGCATGCCGAAATGGGTGGCGGGGACGCATGTGGGCAACCCCACTGGGGCCTTTGGTGGGCCTCCCTATGGGGCCACGACACTCTTGAGAGGTGTGCCGACATGGGTGGCGCGGACCATGACATGCGGGCTGCGCCAGTGGGACCTTCGGTGGGGCTCCCTATGGGGCCACGAAACGCGTGAAGGGTGTGCTAAAATGGGTGGTGGGATGCGGGCTGCGCAACTGGGACCTTCCACGGAACTCCTATGTGGCCAACAAAAATGTGTGAGGGGTGCGTCAAATCTGGTGGCGGGGACGCACGCGGGCACCGTCACTGGGCCATCGGTGGAACTCCCATGGGGCTGGGACCGAGATAGGTGGCTGGGACTCTTTCGGGCTGCGCCACTGGGGTCTTCGGTGGAGTTCCTATGGGGCAACGAAACGTGTCAGGGGTGTACCAAAATGGGTTGCGGGGACGCATGCGGGTTGCGCAACTGGACCTTCGGCGGAGCTCCTCTGGGGCCACGAAGCGTATGAAGGGTATGCCGAAATTGGTGGCGGGGACGCATATGGGCACCGCCACTGGGGCCTTCGGTCGAGCTCCTATGGGGCCACGAAGCGTGTAAAGGGGTGTGCCGAAATTGGTGGCGGGGACACTGGGACCTTCGGTGGAGCTCCCCATGGGGCCACGAAGCTTGTGAGGGGTTACCGAAATGAGTGGCGAGGACACATGCGGGCTGCGCCACGGGGACCCTCGGCTGAGTTCCTAAGATGGGAGGAGGGAGGAGAAGGAGAGGAGGAGGAAGGAACGCGGGGCGCTGCCGCTTCTAAACGAAGACCCAACACTCGCAGAACAGACGCCCACAGGTAGACCGACGCTGTTTGTCAGAGGGGCGACAGTCCGAACCAGGGGCTCCTCTGCGGCACAATCTGCAAGGAGCCAGCAGGCTCGCGTTGCTCCGACCCGTGGTGCGAGCTCTCTGCCGACCAGGATCCCGAACAAGAGCCTCGTCGCCATGGCCACACTCCGCTCGGAATCGGATCCTGAGCGGAGCGCGCCCCTGGAGATTTGGACACCCCGACATGCCCGACAACCTGTGTTGTCCCTAACCAACAGCAGCCGCAGCGGCCGCTGTTGGGCAGGCCCCCTTTCTGGTTCGAATGGACCACGTCCGCGGCGACACCGACAGCAGGTCCTGTGCAACATGCAAAGCAGCTGGTGTCGGTGTCTGTGCCCCTGCTTTCCGTACCCATTTCGGGGGGGGATAGCAAAGGGGGGGGGATAGCAAAGGGGGAGTTTGAGAATCAGCTCACGTAGCTGATTTTCCTGGCGGAGGCGGCCCTTGCATCGAGGAATGGGCCCCTCGGCGGGGCCGAAGGCAGCTGCACGCAGCGGATTCCGTAACCTCCCCTTCCCCTGTCCCCCCCCCCTTGTCGTCTGGCCCGACGGTTGCGGTCGTCCTGCGAGGGAGAGGCCCGGGGCTCGACTGTGGCAGTGCCCGTCCTGGGCCAAGGCCCGGTGTCCGCCCAGGCAGGCACGCGCGCTCGGATCCTGGGCCCAGGCCTGGTCAAGGTCGGGGGTGCACGGCTCCTCCGGAGGAGTTCCCCTCTCCGCGGCGATCAGGGCTGCCAATGGGGGGGACGAA
The DNA here is from genome assembly GCA_963575745.1 of Prorocentrum cordatum. Taxonomy (NCBI): domain Eukaryota; class Dinophyceae; order Prorocentrales; family Prorocentraceae; genus Prorocentrum; species Prorocentrum cordatum. Next base: position 244,573 of record CAUYUJ010014524.1, read on the forward strand.
GACACAGCCCCGACGGGGAGAGGCTCGCGAGTCTGAAAGAATCGAGTGGCGCCCTTCAGAGAGGCATTTGCTGCCCTGGCGGGGATGAGGAGCCCGCCGGGGCGTGATGGGGAGGAGGAGGCAGAGGGGGGGGGGGCATAACGTAACGCCCCACACCACGAAGCCAGGACGAGGATACACTCGGTGAGGCCAAACCAAAAATCTTTTAAATTTGGCGGCTCTGCGGATGTATCCGGCGTCGCGGCCTTCTCAGAGCGCACTGGAGAGCTCTGGAAATGATCTATCCTCGTCCTAGTCCCGTCCGAACCCCCCTCCCCACGGTGTGGGTCCGACACCAGATGCCCGACGCACATCGGCATTGCAGGGGCGAGGGGGGGGGAGCGCTGCGTTATGGGAGAGGGGGGAAGGGGGGGGGGCATCACGCGCACTGTGGCCCAGGGGACAAGCATGCTCCTACCTGCGCCAGCGCCAAGTTCTGGGCCGCGCCAAGAGAGAGAGAGAGCGAGAGGGGGCCGAAGAGAAGGGGCCCTCGAAGAGGCCCCCTCGGGCCACTTGTTGGAGCCAGCAGGCGCCCCGAGAGGGGCCCCAGAGGAGCCCCTTCGGGGCTCTCCTCTCCTCGCCCCCTCTGTGCGACGCACGCCGGACGAGACGACCGGCGGCGGCGCGGGTTCAGTGGCGCGGGCAGGCGGCCGAGCGGCCGAAGAGGAGCTGGCGGCGGTGCTGCGGATCCCCACTGGCCCAGACTGGGGACACCAAAAGGTACCGCTACCGCTACTCCCTGGGCCTCTCCCGGGGTGCGTTCTGACCAGGATTTCGAGGCGAGTCCGGCGGTGGCGACGAGGGCCTCCGAAGAGGCCCCCCAAAAAATTGAAAACGAGCGAGAGGGTAGAGGTATGGGGTACCTTTTCCTCCCCTGACCCCTGGGACGGAGCGGCGGCAATTACTTGCAGCCGCGACCGCAGGCCGCGCTGCACCGCCTCCCAACGCCCGCCCGAGCTGCGCGCTTGGCGCCAAACCCGGGGAGCCGCGGGGAGCCCGAGTCGTCCGAGTCGAAGAACGCGGTCTTCACGGGCAGGGGAGCCTCCCAGCGGGCTTCTGAGGAGCGGCCGCGGCAGCGGCGGACGACGGGCGGCGACGGTGCCGACGGCGTTGGCACCGGCGCCGGCGACGGCGGCGGCGGCGTCGGCGACGGCGAGAATGACAGGAGTCGGCGACGGCGTTGGCGACGACAGTGCCGACGACGCCGGCGTCGGCGACAACTGCGCCGGCGTCGGCGACGCCGACGGCGGCGGCGTCGGCGACTGCGCTTGCGGAGACGGCGGCCCGCTCTGTCGCGAGGCGTGGTATGGCCAGGACTCCCACTGCAGTTCCCCTCCTCGTCCTCTCGCTCAACCTCTCCCTCCTCCCCCTCCCCCTTCCCAAGGATCAGTCGAATCGCGGATCGAATCGCAATGTGCGCCGGATCGGCCAGCATCGGCACGGAGCCGGGAACGAACCCGATCGCCTGCGCCCGGGTGCGCAGCAGAGCCACGCCACCTCGGGCCGCACCGCATCGTGGGGATCCCCGGATGAAACCGGACAGAGTCGGCAGCCGGCATCCAAACAGATCGATTCGATCGAAACGAACCCTGCCTCCCCTCTTTGCTCGGCACACGGACGCGCCAGGCCGACATCCTCCCCCGCGGGTGCGCGGCGCGCGCCCGCCCAGCCGCCGTGCGAACTGGAGCTGCGAGCCGTAGCTCTCTCTCTCGCGATCGCCGCCACCGCCGCCACGGGACGCCCAGCGCGCGCCCAGGCAGCTTACCCTCGTCGTCTCCCTTCCCGGCTGCGTGCCGGTGAACTTGCCAGGTTGGGGTGGCCACCGCCGGAGAGCATCCACCACGAATTGTGCTCGCTCCCAGCGAGCAGCATGGTGGCGGGCCTTCCCGCCTGAACCGCAGACAGTCAACAATCCTTCCACGTTGTCCTAGTCGTAGCGGCTCTGTATCCCGATGCTGTCCTCTGGGTGCCACTCCGGGACGCCCAGCTGGCGAGAACTGCACCCAAATCAGGGCTCATCCGGGGGGCAACGGACCCGTCTGCTAGCTCGCCAGTGCGTGCGCGCGCGCGGATGTGAAACCAAGCACCCAGCCTCCGGCCAAGATGCAGCCCCCAGCGGCGCGCCCTAATACAGCGAAGGTGATGGGCCAAGTCAAGGTCTGCGAATGAAGACGTGCCTTCCTGGGCATTCCCCGAACAGTGCTTCTTGCGCTCAGGGTTCTTACTTTTCGTCTACCAAGCTGGGCCTGGCTGTGGGTCTGGCCGGCTTGTGGCCGCCCGTGGCCGCCGCCCCGATGTCGGTCCAGCCAGCTTGTCTTCCGTCGGGCGGGCCCCCCTAGAAGGGATTTTGGGCGAAAAATGAAACATACCCCAAAGAGACCCCCCAAATACTCAAACATGGTTTTAATAAAAAATCGTCCCCAGACCAGTTTTGGACTATTTCGAATATTCCTCCTGTAGAGGGACAGGCCCGCCTCGAACTCAGGCTTCTTACTTTTCTCGGGGAGACGTAAGACCCGGGTACGGGGGACTCGGAAATCCCCGACGAGGTCGTCAAAAAAATGACGAGGCCGAGCCTGCATTTTGACGAGGCCTCCCGCTGCAGACATCCCACAAAACTCCTCCTCGTCAAAATCCGAGTCGCGGTCGTCAAAAAACGATGGCGAACCCGAGTCCTGGCAAACCCGGGTCTTACGCTCCCCCGATGTTCGTCTACCAAGCTGGGCCTGGCTATGGGTCTGGCCGGCTCGGGGCCGCCCGCGGCCGCCGCCCCGACGTCGGTCCGGCCAGCTCGTGGCTGCCCGTCGCCGCCCGTCGCCACCGCCTGCACCGCACGGCTCTGCGCTGGCTCGCCCTGCCTTGACTCGCACCGCTCCGCTCTGTTCCCTAGGGCTCCCAACTTCGCGCTTCGCGCTGCGCGAAGCGCGAAGCGCGAATAACTTCGCGCTCTCGCGCCGCCCTCCCAAAAGGAGAATAGGAGGACGAGGAGGAGGGGGAGAAGGAACGAGGACCGCGAAGCGCGAAGCGCGAATAACTTCGCGCCCTCGAGGGAGCCCTTGGTCTGTTCCGCACTGCGTCTCACTGCGCCGCACTCTGCGTCGCTCTGCTCTGCTCTGCCTCGCGTTGCCTCACGCTGCAGCGCTCTGCAGTATATATTGCCTTGCGCTGCTTTGCGTCGACTTGCATTGGTTTGATTTGCATTGCAACGCATTGCAGCGCATTGCAACGCAATGCAACGCAATGCAACGCATTGGAATGCATTGCTCTATTTTGGATTGCAAGATCATGCGTTGCGATTGATTTGCGGTTGTTTTGCATTGCCTTGCCCTGCTTTGCGACTGTTTAGCAATACATTGCAACACTTTGCACCACATAGATTGTATCACATGGATTGCACAACTTAGAATGAACCAAACTCATTGCTCAACCGAATGTGATCGCGCCGCATAGACTGCAAGACACAACCCGTTGGTGCCCAGCTGGCGAACAGTCCTGAAGCCGCCTAGGGATTCAGGAAGCAGGCACAAGGGTGAGAGCACGACATCTCTAGTCCATGGGATCGTGGCCGTCGGGACCAAACATGTAGCGAACATTGCGGCGAGAGCACGCTTCCTGAATAAGTTGTGAGGAAGTCTCGGGCCAAACGGCTGCCGGACCGCCTCGGGCCCAGTCGGTCTCGAGCTCCGTCCTCCCTGTGGAACTCCCTGGCCGTCCCATTATATAGAACCGAGCTCTCTGATGAGTGAAACGCTACTACTTAGGCAGACATGCATCGATACCGCTACTCCCCGGACCTCTCCTGGGGTGCCCTCTGACCAATATCTCGAGGCAAGTCCAGCGGCGGCAACCAGGGCCTCCCAGAGGCCCAGGAGGCGAAAACGATGCAATGGCAGAGGCAAGGGTACCTCTTTCTCGTTTGACCCCTGATCAATAAGTACCTGGACCCCTCCCGGGCTGCCCTCTGACCAGAATCTCGAGGCGAACGTTGCTGTGGGGACGGGGGCCTCCTATAGAGGCCTCCTAGATGGGGCGGGAGTACATGGGGTCGGAGGATCGCGCCGTATCGCCGATGCATCGGCGATGCATCGGCGACGTCGGCGACGCATCGGCGACGTCGGCGTGGAGCAAAGCGGGCCCCGCATCGAGCCGCATCGTCGATGCATCGGCCGATGCATCGGCGATGCGGAGCAATCCTCCGACCCCATGTGCCCGGACCCCAGGAGGCCCAGATCCTCCTCTGCTCCACGGTGGCGGCGCTGCCGACCGCCGTCGGCTGCGGCGGAAGCCGCGGCCTTCCGCTTGGGCGCCGGCGCAGCCGCGGCGCCAGGGCCCGGCGGCGCCTCTCGGATTGCATCCTCGGGGGTCCTTGTCTGTCCGGTCGTGGCCCTGTCCACGTCGAATCCGTGTCGAATCCACGTCGGGCTCGTCGGATCCGCGCCGAATCCGCGCCGAATCCACGCCAAATCCTCGTGGAGCCCGCATCGAACCCGGGGCGGGCGCGAGAAAGGACACCAATGTGGGGGACAGGCGAGGCCCCTCGAAGATGCAACACAACGCCTCTTGGCTGGCCGCGGCGGCGCAGGAGGGGAGCTCGTCGCCGCCGTCGCCGCCGCCCTCGTCACGACGTCGTCAGAGCCGCCGCCGCCGAAGCCGTCACCGCCGTCGTCGTCGCCGCCGCCGCTAGCGCTATGTCGGGTATGTCACCCTACAGGCGGATTTTGGGCAAAACATTAAAGATAGTCAAATAATCTTCAAGAGATGCAAAACGAAACAATGCAAACGAAAAAATCGTCCCCGTAGTTTCTTTTGGCTACTTTTGGATATCCTCCCCGTAGAGGGACAGGCCCGACTTAACGCTCGCGTCGTCGCCGTCGTTCTCGGTCAGCTCAGCGACCGAGGTTTTCGGTCGCCGGCGGGTCTCCGGGGCCTACGTCTCGCCCTCCCGGAGCCCACTGCTCTGCCTCCTCGGGCCCACGCACTTGCGGGGGAAGCGGCGGGCCACGGCGGGGTGCAGGCAGAGACGCAGAGGGGGGCTGCTGGATGGGATCTGGCCAGCCGAGGAGGCCTCTAAAATTACTCCGGAGGGGCGCGCCCGGGAGGGCCCAGGAGGCCTCAGGAGCCGCCCAGGAGGACTCCAAGAGGCTCCCAAGAGAGCCCCAAAATGCCCCAATAGGCCGGCTCCCCGAGGCACCCAAGAGCGCTCCGAGAGGGACATTTCCTCTGTGTGCTGCCCACTTCCCTGATCGAGGCAACTCCTCTGGGCATCGTCTCTGGATGGGCTGGTGGCGTTACTTTTTTGATTTGCGGCCCGCAAGGAAAAGTCCAGAGGGCGGTGTGAACGAGGCTGGGGCACAGCGCACGATGATTAGCGCGAGAACGCGCGGAATGCACATGCAAGACGATTAGGCGGGAGGCGGCCACAGGTGGGCAACCACAGGCCGGACCCGCAGGTGGGGCCGGACCGAAACCCTGCCGGAATGCAGCAGAGGCGAGTCGGCCACGGATGGGCAGACAGAATACAGGCCGGACCCGCACCATAGCACCGCGGCCGACAACAGTCAGCGGAGCGAAAAGACTGGTGGCGTTACGCGAAGCGTCAAGAAATACGCTTGATAGACGAGCGCGTTCCACTACTCACAAAGTGACTACTCGCAAACGGCCTGGATCCGCCGCGGGGGATCTACAACAAATTACATCGGAGCAGGCATGTACTCTTCGGACGTTTGCGAGCGGGCACTTTGCGAGTAGTGGAACGCGCTCGGTGACTTCAGGAGCGCGGCGCCGGGGGGGGATCCCGCGCGCATCCAACCAAAAGTCCGTGCCGCTGATTCGTCCCCCTTGAGCGCAAGCCCTCTCGGCTCCCCCTGCGCCGCCCACCTGTGCGCGCCGTGCCCCGCGCTGCGCCACGCGCGGGGTGTCTTCGGGGGCCCTCCCGCCGCCGCTCTGGAGGGGGGGCGCCCCTCCACCGCTCTCTCCGACGTGGGAAGCGAGAGGGGCGCAGGGCCCCTCTCGGAAGGTGGCGGGGGCTTCTCGGGGAGACCTCCGGGCCTTCGGAGGAGGCTGCGGCCTTGCGGAGCAGGCCCGGGAATCTCCTCGGGAGGCCGGAGGCTCTCTCGGCCTGCTGTCGGAGGAGAAGCATGGCACAAACAGATAAGCTTGTGGCGCTCCGCGCGGATTTCTTGGCTCTGCGCGGAGCGCGCCGGGGGCGGCGCGGGAGACGCCGCCAGGGGGCCCCAGCGCGGATCCAAGAAACCCGCGTGGAGAGCCGAAAGTGTATGTGTATGGCGTTTTTGTTTTGTCTTCGAAGCTCCTCAGAAGGCAGGAGGCTCCTTCGGCCTTCTGAGGACGCCCATCCGCTCTCCCTTCCCTACCCTGGGCACGCCGACGAACCTACCCTACCTCGTCGGGTCTCCTTCCTGGGCGATCCTACGGAAGCCTCTTAGACGGGGTCGGCGTAGGTGGGGTCGGAGGATCGCGCCGCATAGTCGATACGTCACCGACGCATCGGCGATGCATCAGCGACATCGGCGAGACATCGGCGACGCCGGCGTGGAGAACATCGGGCTCCGCATCGCGCCGCATCGGCGATGCATCGGCGATGCGGCGCGATCCTCCGACCCAATCTACTCCGACCTCATCTAGGAGTTCTAGAACCAAAAGATACCGATTCCGCTACTCCGTGGACCTCTCCTGGGGTGCGTCCTGACAAGAGTTTCCAAGCGAATCCAGCAGTGGTGGCGGGGGCTCCCCATGAGGCCCAAACAAGCGAAACCGATGCACGGGTAGCGGGGTCGGCACCTTCCACCCCCCCCGTCCCGGCCTCAAACTGGGACCCTGGGCCCCTCCCGGGGTCCGAACGCATAGGTTTTCCGACATGCGCCCTGCCGCGGCGACGAGGGCCCCCCCCGAAGGCCGCGCATGTTGCGTTTCCCCCCCCAAGATTTGTATCGGACGCACTGCGGGGAGCGAGCGCTACGTTATGGGGGGGGAGGGGGGGGAGGCGAGGAGCATAGCTCGCGTTCTGGCCCGGTCTCAACTCGCCCCTCTGACCTGCCCCCCCGAGGCCCCCGAGCTAGAGGAACAAAACCAGCTTAGACATAGTTGTTCGCAGCTCCGCGTGGATTTCTTGGATCGGCGCTGGACACCGCTCCCTGGAACGCGAAGCGCGCCGGGGGCGGCGCCAGAGGCGCTGCCAGGGGGTCCAGCGAAGATCCAAGAAACCCGCGCGAAAATGCGAACAATTATGTTTTTGCCGTGTTGTCGTGGCGCTAGTTGGCGCTATTGAGCGTTCCTGGGCGCTCTTCGCCGATATGCGTAAAATGCAAGACGAGTTGTCTCGACTCGCCTTCCTCTGGCCTGCCACCCGAGCGTCGCTCACAGTGGAGGCCAGTACACAAGAAGCCTTCCACAAGAAACCCAACCCTCAGACATCAAAACGTCGATTGGCTTTTGGTTAGGGACGTCACGCTTTCCTATCGCAAAAACATCTAAACCCAAGAAACCCAGGGCACCCTGGAGGCAAGCAGGGTGTTTCTTGGCATACCACGTACGTGAGCACGGCCCCCCAGTTCGCGAGACCAGCCGCGTGATACGAAAGTTCGCGCAATGCGCACTCTCTAAAGCAGCATGGTTTGTACGTGTACTGCAAGGCTGGAAATTATCCATATCCACCGCCTAGGGAACTGACATTCCAGGACCCCCGCGAGCAGTGGATCCTGAAACATCTTGTCCCCAAAGGGGCCCGACTATGTTCGCATCCGGCGCCTGCCGGGATCCCCGAAGAACGATCCCACAAAAACTGTGGTGATGGCTCCATCCCCGCCTCGGAGCATCCGCTGGCCAAGACGCCCCCAAACCAGCAGATCACTCGAGGGTGACCCCCCCCACCGCCCCACGATGCACAGAACATCCAACAAACGACACGAAGACCGCGAGGCTACCCTCCCCGAACCGACCTCGACCTTGCACGTCGGTCCGACCGTACGTCCTCTCTCGCTCCTGCTTCGGCTGCACGCAAGAGTGACCCTATAGGCAAGAGCGACCTGTGGTGCGCGGCGAAACTGGGGAGGCGGGTGGGAGACCAAACCTGGACGCGCAAGCCGCTGCTACCGCTTCGCGTTCAGCGATCGGGGGGCCCCATTTGCAGAAGGACATTTTTTCTGCAGAAACATAAACTTTTGGCGCTCCGCGCGGATATCTTGGGTCTGCGCCAGACCCCCCTCCCTGGCGCGCGGAGCGCGCCAGGGGCGGCGCCGGAGGCGCAGCCGCGGAAGCCCAGCGCGGATCCAAGAAATCCGCGCGGCGCGCCCAACGATTATGCTTAGGTAGTTTTTCCTTCTCCGATAATCTGGACCTGCGTTGATCTGCCTCGAATGACCTGGCTCGTGGGGAAACCAACGTGCCGCTACACCCCCCAGAGCCCTCCCAGCGTGCTGCGTTCAGACCAGGATTTCGAGGCGAATCCAACGGTGGCGACGAAGGCGCCCCCAAAAGGGGAAAATGAGGTGAGGGCAGCGGTGTCGGTGGCTGTTCCTCCTCTGAGCTTGAACCAGGCGAGTCAGTTGGAGAAAAGGCGTCAAATTCTGCGACTTGTCTTCTTCGAGTTCCGCGATCGGGGAACCCCATTGTCGGGGAGACGCAAGACTCGGGTACGGGGGACTCGGGTTGACCTGATGGGGCCATCATTAAAAAGACGAGACCCTATCTGAAATTTGGCGCGATCTCCTGCTGCAAACATCCCACGAACACGGACTGCCATACTTCAGGACGCGCTCCTTAATAAAAACGTCGGCAGACCAGAGTTCCGGCTTACTCGAGTCTTTACGTTTCCCCGATTCGAGTTCAGCAATCGGGAAACCCCATTGGGCCCGCACCCGAGGCCCCTGCGGCGAGAGGTTACTCTTACACGGCCAGCCGACGGATCCTCCGTCAGGGCGCGCGGCCTCCGCCGCCCGCTGCGCCGCGGGCCCCGCGGCCGCGCCCGCCGCGGCCGCCGCGCCCCCGCCGCGCACGCCCGCGGCGCCGGCAGGCGCACCGCCTGGGGTGGGGCGAGGAGTGGCGGCCTGGGGTGGGAGCGAGGAGGGGCTGGAGGATCGCGCCGCATCGCCGATGCATCGGCGATACATCGCCGATGCATCCGCGATGCACTGGCGATGCATCGTCGACGTCGGCGGTGCGTCGGCGACGTCGACGTGAGGCAAGTCGAACTGCACATCGAGCCCCATCGCCGATGCATCGACGATGCGGCGCGATCCGCCGACCCCATCCACTCCGACCCCATCCAGGAGGCCTAGAGAGTAGGCCCATCGGCGATGCGTAGGAGTGACTCCAGGCACAAATCCGCGGCGAGCGTTATGCTGCTCCCGTCGCACAGGACCACACATCCCACAAATAATTTCGAGAACGCCCAGAAGAAAGAACTGTAGACGTGTCGAGCGAGCATCGCCTCCCAGGGCCCGATGCGTGAAGACCCTACAGTTTCGATACTTTCTGGAAGTCAAGCCGAAAGTAGGTTGGAACATCCGAAGGAGAGCGAGGGGAGATGAGAAAGAGAGCGGGCCTTCTCAGACCAAGCATCCGCCGGCCCGGGTCCATGCGAACCCAGGCCGGTCAGGGCCTTGTTTTGGACGCCCGAAATGGGTACGGAAAGAATGGGCACTATGCCCAACAACAAATGTTGTCCCAAGCCAACAACGGGCGCCGTTGGGCAGGCGGTCTTCTGTCTCGAATGGACACAGGCCGCGGCGGCGTGGACAGCGAATCCTGTTCAAAATGAACAAGAATTGTTGTTGGGCATTGTACCCATTCTTTCAGTACCCATTCCGGGCGTCCAGACTTATGGGAATATGCAGGATCCTGCGCTACAGCCCGGGTCAGTGCAGCCCTGGCCCTGCGGAATCATGCAAGGAGCAGGGGTGCAGGGGCTTTTCTAGGAACCCTCCCCCCCGTCCCCCAAACTCGGGGACAGGCTGACCCGGGCCTCGTCAGTCGGGCCTTGCAGGATACTGCAGGATGCTGCGCCCCAGCCGGGGTCAGTGCGCCCCTGGCGCTGCAAGAGCCTGCAAGACCCGGCGCTCTGACTGACCCCCGCGTGCATTGACCCCCGTCTCTCGAGCCCCCACTCCAGAAGGCTCGAAGTCCCCAGGCCTTCTGCACACTTTGCTAAGCTTCTCCCGAGACACAGGCGAACCTCTCAGAAGACAGGGAGTCTTCGGAGGATCCCCGCCGCCTCCTGAGAAGGCCATCTCTCCTTCTCGCTTGCCCCCCTCGCTTGCCGCCGAATAGTCCTCGTGCTGCCATAGATTGAGCAGGGACTGACCGTCCCAGTTGTCCTATAGTCCTACGTCCTACCACGAAATGTTCGTAGAACCCAAAAATGCTCTAATACCAACAACATGTTCTTAGAACATAGACCCGACGTGGAAAAAACAAGACAGACTCCGAAAGAAATGTTCTGAGAACACTCCGTGTCAACCACAAAAGGTTTTTAGAACACTGTTTGGTAGGGCTATGGGCACGCCGGGACGCTTCGCCACTGCTTGAAAGTGGGCCCCCCCGACCTGGCTCTATGGAGCGGCCCAGAGGCCAAAGCCCCTCCCGAGCCCAGAGCGGCCCTCCTGCCATCGCCTCGGCCGTGAGGAGCGGCCTTCGGTGCGCGGCCTCCGTGGGGCCGCGGGGGGGGACGACCCGGGCGCGCAGGACGCCACTGCAGTCGGACTCGATTGGACAGGACACGCGAGGGGACAGAGACTCTTCCGAGGGCCACGCTGCCACGGGAATGCAGGAAGCGTGGGTCGCGAGACACAGGACACGAGGGTACCCCTTGATTTGGCAGGGTCGACCTGCTGATCCGGGCCGACTATCTCGCGCAGCGGGCGGCGACCGGGGAGCGGGCGCGCACCAAAGGGCACTCCGGCGAAGAGTCGCTGCTGCGTCTGGCCGAGCCAAGGGACTCCGGTGGCAAAGCTGCGGGCTGCGCACCAGCAGTCCCCCCCCCCGCCCCAGGCAGTTTCGGCTGGCTGACTACCTACCAGACCACCCCAACCCAACCCGAAGACCCGAATTTGACCCGAATTTCGGGTTGGGGGGGGTACGGATACCACGTGTTTTCTCAACGTTCCCCGACCCCCCCCCACTGGAAATCGAGGATAAATTTGGGCCTTCGGGTTGGGTTGGGGTGGTTTGGTGGGTGGTGACTGGCCTCTACGGGCCCCCCGGGTCGTCCCAGCTGGCCTCCTCGGGCGCCCGAGTGGCTCGGGGCGGCCTCGACACCCCGGCGCCGCCGCCGGGAGGCGCCCCCGGGGGCGCTCCGCGCAGCAGGGCCGAGGTGCATGGGACCGCTGTCGAGGCCAGCTGGGACCGCTCGGGGAGCCCGCTGTGGCAGGGGCTGTCTGTGTGCAACCCGAGGCCTTGCCAGCCTCCAACGTCTCCAAACAGGTACTCCAGCAGAGCACCCCGACAGCAGCAGAGGGCAAGGGGCGGGTCAGGGAGCAGGAAATGAGACGGCCGGGACGAGGATGAGGGCACGGCCATGTGCACCTGTGAAGCTGTATTTTCAAATGGACCGTGGCCGTCTGGACCGAAAATGCAGCCGGCATTGAGACGAGAGCACGACTCCTGAAAAACATGCGAGGAAGGCTCAAGCGAAACGGCTGCCAGCCCAGGCGGTTCAGGACTCCCCGCTCCCCCCCGCGGGACTCTCATGTGATCTGTTCTACCTCTTTGAGAACACTCTAGCGAACACTCGAGCGAAGACGCTGGAGTGCTCTAAAACTTAGCACTCTAGCGAAACGCTTTTGGTAGAAGAGCAAAACGGAATGAGCATATTGTTTTGGCGCTCCGCGCGGAATTCTTGGAACGGCGCCGGACACCCCTCCCTGGCGCGCGGGGCGCGCTGGGGGCGGCGCCGGAGGTGCCGCCGGGGGGGGGGGCCAGCGCGGATCCAAAAAATCCGCGAGGAGCGCCAAAAGTTTCTGTTTGTGTCGTCATTCATCGAATTAGGGAATCGCTGCGGGGGGTTCTTGGGCTGCGTTCAGTCTCGTGGCCCCGAGCCCTCTCAGAAATCGGAGCAAGGGGACGAACAACTGGTCCCAAGGGAGGCGTCGAGAGCTCCAGGGGTCCGCGCTATGAGCAACCAAGTACGTCTTGGGTCTGGGAGCATCGGTGGCACACCGCCGTGGGGAGCCCAGCCGCGTGCTGCTGTTTTGTGCTTGGCAGCATGACTCGCCCGAGCGGCGGGAGTGCGGGCAGCTGCGGACCCTGCGCGACCACGGCTGCACCACAGCGTCTGTCGGGAGGAGTGAGGAGAGGGGGAAGGAGAAGGCGGAGAGGAAAGGCGAGAATGACCCCTGCCTGGCGGATGCACCTCCCTACTAGCGAGACGGATTCCGACACGAAACGGATCAGCCTGAACTGGCACGTGCTGCGTGAAAAAAAACACCAGCGCGGTACAGTAAGGGCTCGACCACAAGAGACCTTCCACAAGACACCCAACCCTGAGACCCCAGGACGTCCACTGATCGTTGGTGCGGGGACATCGCGCCTTCCATAGCAAAACCCTCGAAACCCAAGAACCCCAGGGCACCCTGGAGGCAAGCAGAGTGTTTCTTGGGATGGGTCTCCATTGTATTGTTGATCGGCAGCGAGCGAGGGGGGGAAATCAGAAAAAGAATGCCTTCTCAGAAGGTTCTGAAGTTTCCCGGCCTTCTGAGAAGTTGCCTAAGCCTTCCCCGAAGACAGAACAAGCTTCTCCGAGTGCGCGAGGGCTTCTGAGAAGTCCCGCCGACTTCCGAGGAGGCCTTCTCCTCCTTACTTCCCCCCCCTTGCCCGCCGCCGACTCATGAAGAAACAGCAAAATCTCGGCCAGAAACGAAGGCGTGACACGCTGCCGGGGTTCCCAACAGCTGAGGGTTCCAAGGACACACAAAGAAACACACACAGATCCCAGGATTCCACCATGTTGTCCTAATTATACGTTCGGGCTTTCCGTCTTCCCCCCCACACTTCCCATATTTTCCCATCTCTCCCTTGGCATCGACGGTTCATTGCGTCCGTGTGTCTTTGTCCCCTCCTGTACAGCGGCTTGTCGTTGAGGTGCGCTTCCTCTCGGGCATCTTCTGACCCGGGTCAATCCAGACCCGTGTCAGCCAGGCCCTGCAGAATCCTGCAAGATCCTGCACCCAAACCCGGGTCAATGCGACGCATCCTGCAGGATCCTGCGCCCAAGCCCGGGTCAGTGCGACCCTGGCCCTGCAGGATCCTGCAAGATCGGGCGCTCTGGCTGACCCCCGCTTGCGTGGACCCCCGTCCCAAGGCTCCCGACTGGATGGGATCGTCCACCACCGCTGGCATATAGAGAGGAGGAGGAGGAGGAGGAGGAGGAGGAGGAGGAGGAGGAGGAGGAGGAGAAGGAGGAAGAGGAGGAGGAAGAGGAGGAGAAGAAAGAGGAGGAGGAGGAGGAGGAGGAGGAGGAGGAGGAGGAGGAGGAGGAGGCGCTCTGTCTCAGGGCTCCCGCTTCCTCCCTCCCCCGGCCGCCGCCGGGCAAGGCGCCGGCCCCGCTGCCGAACTCGCGCGGCGCGACCAGCAGCCCCGACCCGCCCGCCGTCCTCGGCCAGGCCTGCGCATGGAGGAGGAGGGAGGAGGAGGAGGAGGAGGAGGAGGAGGAGGGAGGAGGAGGAGGAGGAGGAGGAGGAGGGAGGAGGAGGAGGAGGAGGAGGAGGAGGAGGAGGAGGAGGAGGAGGAAGGGAGGGGGGGAGGAGGAGGAAGGGAGGAGGAAGGGAGGAGGAGGAAGGGAGGAGGAGGAGGAGGAGGAGGAGGGGAGTAGGAGGGGAGTAGGAGCAGGATACGGTGTGGACCCTCCTCGGAGGCCTCCACCCCTTCTTCCCCCGAGGACGGGCCTCTCGTCCCGAGCCGCGCCTCCAGAGGGCCAACAAAAAACAGCGAAAGAGCCTCCCGTCGTGCTGCGTGCACTGGAGGCCTCCTGGATGGGGTCGGAGTCAGCCCGTATAGCGAGGACGCGCGACAAGGATGTAAGGACCTTGGAAGGCCACGACGAAGTTTTTCGAGCGGGGCGCGGCCAACGAAAGTGGCCAAGGATGGGCCAAGGAGGCAAGGATGCAAGGGCACCCTTGGGAGGGTTGCCCATCCTTACTACGCGGGTGAACTGCAATGGGGTCAGAGGATCCCGCCGCATCGGCGATGCATCGGCGATGCATCGGCGATGCATCGGCGATGCATCGGCGATGCATCGGCGACGTCGGCGTGGAGAATATCGGGCTCCGCATCAAGCCGCCTCGCCGATGCACCAGCGATGCGGAGCGCTCCTCCGACCCCATCTATGCTCGGGCCCCACCTGTGGAAAAACCGGATAGGTACCCGTACCGCTGCGCCACAGACCTCTCCCGGGGGGCGTTCTGACCAGGACTTCGAGGCGAAGTCAGCCGTGGTGACCAGGGCCTCGCCAGAGGCCCCCAACGACGAAACCGAGGGTACCGGTACCTTCTCCCCCTCTGCGTCTGGACGGCCCAGGCCAGGAGTTGCCCCCCCGCGGGAGGGACCAGCTCGCGCCCGCCGCGGCCCGCAGCCGCGCCGCGGTCCTGGGGAACCCAAAGGCAAGGCCAGACATCGGACAGAAGAACGTCCCCGACATGAAACCCTCCGCCGGCCAAACTGCACACAGCAGCCCAGGGGACCCTCCCCCAGGCTGTACAGAGAACATCCGACAGGCACGAAGAACATGAAGGCACCCTCCCCGAGCCCTCGATCGTAGTCCTCGGTCCGACCGTACCAGTGCCGCTGCTCCCCGGGCCTCTCCTCGGGCACATCCCCACCAGAACCCCGGGGAGAGCCCCGCCGCGGCGGCAAGGAATCTCCTGCACGGGCCGCCGCACCCGCCGGTCGGGAGGAGCGGGTGGACACGTGAAGCAGGAAGGCGATGGAAGAAGATGGGCTTGCCGCCCGCCCCCTGCAAGAGGAGGGAGGAGGGAGGCCTGCTTTCAACGACGGGCGTGTATCTCGGCGGCGAGCGAGGGGGGGAGGCGAGAAGGAGAAGGCCTCCTCGGAAGGCAGCGGGACTTCGCAGAGACCCTCGCGCCTTCTGACAAGTTTTGAAAATTTAGAAGGCTGGGGCACACTTGCAGACGTTTCCTGAGAGGGCCCGCCCCTGTTCGCTTCCGCCCCTGGGCTCGCCACCGAGTGTTGTGGCCTTCGGGGGTATTCTGACCCGGGTGAGTCCAAGCCTGGGACAATCACGCCTTGCAGGATCCTGCGGGATCCTGCAGGAGCCTGCGCCCAAGCCCGGGGCAGCCCGCCCCTGGCCCCGCGGGATCCTGCAGAATCCGGCGCTCTGACTCACCCCCGTTTGCACTGACCCCCGTCTCTTGAGCCCCGATACCCAGACTCCCGACGTCATGATTCTTGCATGACGTCAACCCCCAGGGCTCTGGACCCCTTCCCCGGGACTGGTTCTTCATCCTGAATCATCTTTTGACAGTCCCTAGGCCTGGCGAAGGCCCCGGGAGGCTGAAAATAACAACAACAAAAAAGAGAGAGAGAGGGGAAAAACAAAGAAACTCACGTGGTGATTAGAGGTCCCCTAGAAGGGCTCGCAGTAGATGGGGTCAGAGGATCGCGCCGCTCGGCGATGCATCGGCGATGCATCTGCGACGTCGGCGATGCATCGGCGACGCCGGCGTGGGGAAAATCAAGCTCCACATCGAGCCGCGTCGTCGATGCATCGGCGATGCGGCGCGATCCTCCGACCCCATCTACTCGGACCCCATCTAAAGAGGCCTAGAGTGATTTTGTTCACGACGCGAGGAAGGCTGGGTCTCTTGAGCCCCGACACCTCTTCCTCCTCCTCCCCTGATCATTGGATACCGGAATTTTCCAGTCGCGACCGACGAGAACGGTCGCTACCGATGTTGCCTCAAATGTCGGTAATATCGATCGCGACCGATCTGCTGCAAAGTCGGTCGCGACCAATCGACCGCCACCAATCCGCCGCGATCGGTGGCGACCGGTCGCGACCGATCTCTGGGATCGGCCGCGGTCGGTCGCGACCGACTTGGCGTGCCGATCGGTCGCTATACCGATCGCGACCGCAAAAAAGCGGCATCCCATGATCAGGGCCCTCCTCGGAGTGAAGGGGCCCTGGGACACACAAATAACAGGAATCCCGATATTTTCCCACACGTTCTGGGTTTTCGTCTTCCCCCCCACTTCCCATATTTTCCGATACCCTCCTGGGAGTCGACGGTTCACTGTGTCTGTGCTTTCTTTTGTTGCCTCCTGACGGAGGTCCGGCGACGGCGAGGGGCTGCGGCCGCCGCTCGGCGGGGCCGCCGCGGCCGGGGCGGGGGCGCCGCGGCCGCCCCCCGCGGGGGCCGAGGCCGCGAGGAGGCTGCCGGTGCGGCCGCGGTCCTGTGCACGCGGGGGCGCAGGGGCACACGGAGCCAGGGCCCCCCCCCCCCCATTGGGGCGCACAGAGACATGCACTGATACTAGATGTCCTCCCTGGAGGCGCGCGTCCGACCCGAACATGTAGGATACCCATCTTGTAGTGTATCGTTTCCCGAGCGGTGTGGCCAGAAAGCGCCCGCCACGACGCATATATATATATATATATATATGATAAGACTTCTCGGTGCGCGCATCGCCCCCGGGGGGACGAACCACATATACATGGAAAGTCAGGACGGGAAGCGTTTCGCTGTTGTCGGCGGCTGGGGGGGCCCTCGCCGGGCCTCGGGGCTGTCAAAAAACGACTCTCAGGATGAAAGACTGGTCCTGGGAATTGGTCTAGACCTCTGGGGGTCGACGCTATGGAACAATGATGACGTTGCGGTGCGGCCGCGGTCCTCGAAAGGGGCCCAGGGGCAGACAAATGAATGCACACAAACGTGAACGTTTTCTTGAGACATGTTTCTACATTTTCTGGGTTTTCGTCGTGCACCCCCCCACTACCCCTAATTTCCCAGACGTTCCTGGGAATAGACGATTCATTGTGTCTGTGTATCTTTTCCCGGCCTGATCCTTCTCGGAAGCAACTCGGCGGCGAGTCCATGAGGGGTTCCGGCGCGAGGTCGGGGGTGCGAGGCTCCAGGCTCGAGTTCTCCGGTCGCAGTTCGAGGTCGAGGTTCGGGGTTCTCGGGCTCGTTGGTGCTCGGGGGTGTTCTATCCCCGGGATGCGCTCCAGCGGCTGCGCCTCGCCGAACGCTCCGGCGGTGCCCAGGAAAGATGTCCCGAGCGGCCGCGAGGCAGAGTCCGGAAACCACAAACTCCTCCCTCGGCGGCGCGCCGAGGGGGTAAGTTACAATGAGAAGGCCCTCTCAGAAAGCTGCGGGGCTTCTCGAGTGGCTTCTGGCCTTCCTGACAAATTTTCTGTGCCTTCAGGAAGAAGGCTCAGAAAACTCTTGGGAGGGCCAGGGGACTGCCGAGCCTTCCAACTTAGAAGAGGCGGGCCTTCTGAGAGAATGCCCGCCTCTTCTCGATTCTCCCCCAGACTGGCCGCCGATGCACAAGCGCATGTTGACACTTTCCTGACTGCACTCTGCCTGTACACGCTGGGCTGACTTCCAAGCATGGCACGTTGTTTGTGTTCGAAGCCGCGCAGCGAGGGCTCTCTTCAGAGTGTTCCTGTTTGCTGCTTCCCAAAACTCACAGAATGAAGCACATCAGAGGGGAAAGAGAACACGTGCTACGCGAGGAAACAAGCCGACCTTGCGCCGCGGCTGGCGCGGGCCGCTAGCGTTGCACCCCGCATGAGGAAGAAGGCGCGTAATTACGCAAGGCTTCACGCAGAAACTTACGCGCGAATGTACGCGCAATCGACCCTGCTGTGTTCTGTCGCCCAAGTGGCCTCACATCACACTTCTGACGCATTTCGCAGGAGCCTCCCATACGATATGGTTGTTTTTTGCGAATCGATGCCAATCGCAGCACACTCGACCCCAGGTCGACGCTGAGCATCGCTAGATCGGCGCTGCTTCCCCAGCCTGGGGAGGAAAGGAGAAGGGATGGGCCTTTCCAGAAGACTCGTCAGTCCCCTGACCTTCCGAGAAGTTCTTTCGTGGAGACGCACAACACGTTTGGGTTCTGAAGAGTCCCGCCGCCTTCTCCAAGCCCCTGCAAACGGGGCGTTAACAACCGGGGTGGTAGCTAGGGGCCATCTTCAAGCGAGAACGGGGCGACAGGACATTTACCTCGCACTAGTGCGTGATCAATCGTGACGACAGAAGCGTCGATACATCATCATAACTCTGGGCGGGGGGGGGATACCTCGCACTTATGCGCAGAACACTTATTTGAAAACACAATTGAAAACGCATCCTTGGCTACTGGCCAGTGTACTAACGCCCCGTCAGCAGGGGCTTGGCTTCAAAAGAAGAACCTCCTCCTGTTCACTTCCCCCCCTTGGCGCACCGCCGGGCGAGGAGTTCGCGGCCTTCGGGTCGTAACTCGGGTGCCCCCAGCGGCCGCTCGAGAAGACATGGGCACCGCCAGAACATCCTCGGCGACACGCAGCCTCTGGCACGCATCCCGAGAACCAACGAGCCCGAGAACCTCGAGCCTCGAGCTGGGGCCGAGGGGGCCGCCGAAGCCGAAGGGGCGGCGCCGACGACGACGACGGCGGCGGCGGCGGCGGCGGCGACGGCGGCGGCGGCCGCGGCGACGACGACGACGACGACGACGCCTCCCACGAGTTGCTGCCGAACGGTCCGGGGACAGCGCGGGGGAGCTGCGGCCGCTGGGGCTGGGGCTGCGGCTGGCGCCCGCGGAGAACAGGGAGCCGTTCGAGGGCGCCTCGGGCATGGGGGGGGGGGGCGGGCTGCCTCGGAGACGGCCGCGGGAGGCGCCACGGCCGCAAGGAGGCCCATCGCGCGAGGCCACCACCCGCCCCAGGCCCCCCTCGCGCCGAGCGAGATATAATGGAAGCAACAAGGGCATGAGCATAAACTTTTGGCGCTCGTGCGGATTTGCGTATTTGCTGGATCTGCGCTGAATCCCCTCCCAGGCGCGCTCCGCGCGCCAGGGGCGGCGCCGGAAACGACGCCAGAAGGGCCCAGGCGCAGATCCAAGAAATCCGCGCGGTGCACCAACAATGAATGTTGATGTAATCTACATTCTTCGAAAATATCGAAGCGGGAATTTGACGATGTTCAGCCTCTGCTTGGATCACCTCTCTAGGGTTGCGCAGGGGGTGAGGGGGGGTACGAAGTGGATGGTGATGATGCGGATGACGTCTGGCCTAGCCCGGCTTATCTGCCACCGTGCCTGCACGATGCGGGCGCGTTGGAGTGCCAGCTACTGCTCTGCAGGGCTTTGCATTGTGGAAGAACGCTCCGGACACCCGACAGCTACAAGCATCGCCCGTGCTGCAGCCTCGACCCCTCTTCGGAAACGAAGGGTCCACGCTCCCGAGGCCTCGCCACCTTGAGAGAAACGATGCGTCCGCGCCCCGAGCTTCCAAGACGGCCCAAGCAGGCAACCAAGGCCACCAAGATGGCACAATATGCCTCGACGACGGGCCAAGTTGGCCCTAAGGCGGCCGAATCTGGCCTCAAGATGCCCCAAGAGGTTCTCCAACAGGGCCCAAGGAAACCAGTAACATTGATGTTCCTTGGGTGTTTGAATGGTGCTTCAATTCTCGCATGCTCGGGCGTCCGTCAGTTCAAGACGATCCAGAAGCTTCCATGATGGCCCCAGGACGGACCCAATGCCCACACGACGGGCCAGGAGGCTCCCACGAGGGACCAAAGATTGCCAACGAGGAACCCACGATGGCCCAAGAAGCATCCAAGACGGCCCCCAGACTGCCCAGGGCCAACCGCGGAAGGCCATACAAGGCCCTTCGACTGACCGAGCATGCGCCACGACGGCCCCGCGACGGCCCTCAGCACCCATACGGCCGAGAGGTTCCCAAGACACACATCCCAATAGGGCCAAACAACAACACCTAAGAGGGCCCCAGAACTGCTCCGGGACCCCAAGAGGGCCCCCTCAACTGCTCCGCAGGAGGCCACGACGGACACAAGACGGCCCAAACGCGTTCCGTGAGGGCTCCTGGCACCGGCCACCGTGCCCTCGGGCATGACTCAGAGCACCCTCAGATCCCCTGGTCCATCTCCTGGGCCCGAGTCCTCATAGAGGAAACAGAACTATGCACATACACCGATTCTGGCCAGACCCATCCTGAGCCCAGGATCGGTGCACATGCCATCCTGCCTTGGCCAGGAAGGAATACGCACCGATCCTGGGTCAAGGATGGACGTTGTCAGGATCGGTGCATGTGCACATTTCTCTTCGCCCGAGTCCTCAGTCCTCCTCTTCCTCCTCCTCCGCCTCCTCTTCCTCCTCCTCCTCCGCCTCCTCCTCCTCCTCCTCCTCCTCCTCCTCCTCCTCCTCCTCCTCCTCCTCCTCCTCCTCCTCCTCCGTATCCCAAACGGCCAGGAGGCCTTGGGCGTGGCGCGTGCCCCCTGGGCCCTGGGGGGGGCGCTCCCGCATCACTGGTCCGCGGCCAGGAGGGCCACACGACGGGCCAGGAGGGCCCCCCCAGGAGCCCGCCCAGACGGTCCAAAAGGTGCCCCGAACTGCTACACGATCGGTCCAAGACGCCGCCCAGGCTGACCCGAGGATGGCCCAGAAGCCATTTGAGACGCCCCGAAAGGACCCCAAGCGCCTTCCCAAGAGGCCCCCATGTGAGGTTTGTGACGGATCTGGGCAGTCTCGCCTGTTGGGGTTCCGACGCTGCAGGGCGGCCCAAGAGGCCACCAAGATCGCCCCAAGACGGCCCAAAAGGCTTCCAAGAGGTTTCGAAAAGGGTCCCAAAACAACCCAGTATGGCCCCATGACAACACAGGACGCGGCGAAGACGGAACCCAGACTGCCCAAGAGGCCTCCAGGAGGGCCCTGAGATGGCCCAGAAACTCCCCAGGACGGCCCAGAAGGCTTTCAAAACAGCCCAAGAGGCCCCCAAGACGGCTCCAAGAAGCGAGGGACCCGAACGGACATTTGGATCCCTCAGCCCAAAGAGCCCCCAGCCGCAGGAGGCCACCAGGAGGCACCAACAGGCCTCTGAAAAGCCAGAAAAATCTCCAACAGGCCCCCGAGAAACCCTAACACGCTCGAAATGGGCCTCAACAGTGCCCCGCGAAGCTCCCGACAGCCCTCAGGGAAGCAAAACAAAACCTTGAAACACCTGCCCCGAAGCCCAGGCACGGTGGCGGGATCAGCCATGAGATCTGCTTGGCACGGGAGTGGAAAGTGCAACGACCTTGAGCAGGAGCGAAATCGTTGGCCTGCCCGTTGCTCATGTGTTCCCGTCCCGATTCCCTGAGCCCCTGCCTCATCCCTGGGTACTTGTAGGGCCGTCTTAGGATGTCTTGGGGAGCTCTCTGACCGTTCCCAGGCCCTCGTGGGCCACCTTGGAGGATCATTGTTCTTTTGTTGGTGTCGTGGCGCTGCATCTTGGAGCCCTTTTGGGCGCACTCTGATGGTTGTTGAACAGTCTGGGGCCGTCGCGCAAAGCTCACGATTGCGACTAACTTGGTACTCACGCGGGCGGGCACACCCAGGACGGCCCCTGAGGCCTCCGAAAACCTGAATCCAAATCGCAAAAAAATGTACGCGATGGCGCGGGGCCATCGCGGAACTCACGCGGCCCCGGCATGTTCTGGGCGCTCTCGGAGCCATCTTGGGCTTTAAGGTCCTGGACAAGAAAGCGGAAAAGCAAGCGAAAGCGGCGTAATCGGCGTCGGCGTGGCGTCGCCGTCGCCGTCGTGGACGTTTTCGTCGACCTCCTCCTCCTCCTCCTCCTCCTCCTCCTCCTCTTATTCCTCCTCCTCCTCCTCTTCCTCCTCCTCTTCCTCCTCCTCCTCCTCTCCTCATCGGCGCGAACGTCGGCGTAATCGACATCTTCGTCGTCGTCGTCGTCGTCGTCGTCGCCGCCGTCGTCGTCGTCGTCGTCGTCGTCTGCGTCGGCGTCGTCGTCTGCGTCGGCGTCGTCGTCGGCGAAGGCGCCGTCGACGCTGGCGTCGGCGTCGCCGCCGTCGCCGTCGGCGTCGTCGGCGAACTCGCCGCCCTCCCCGAAGTGGTCGTCGTCGTCATCGGCGGCGGCGTTGGCCTCGGCCTCGGCCTCGGCGTCGGCGTCGGCGACGCCGTCGGCGCCCCGGCGCGGAGTTCCAGGCTGCGCCCCGGACACTTTCCGGGCCGCGCCGGCGCCACGGGGGCGCGCCTCCCCGGCGCTCCCGGAGCGCCCCGCGCCCTCTTCGCAGGGCGCCCCGCGCGGCGAGGCGCTCGCTCGCCCGGGGCCTGCGCCGCAGCCCGCTGGCGCCGCGCAGAAGCGGGGCAGAAGGGCGACGGGGGGGGCGTTGCAGACGGGGGGCTGCCTCGTCGACGGCGCTGGCCGCCCGTCTAGGACGCAGGCGGCGGGCCGCGTCAAGGACGCACCGCGGCAGCACCGTGGGATCACGCATCAACCTCGCAAGACACTCACCGCTCTGGCATCGCGAGCCAGCCCCTGCGGTGCACGTCAGGAACAACCTCCCAGACTCTGAGATCGGGGGTCGCCGAAGGCGCCCACGGCCCATGGCACCCCCAACTTTTCGCTCCACTTTGGAGCCCCCGGAGCCCTCTCGCGCGAAAGGCGCCCTGCAGGTCGCGGGGGCCCCCCGGGAAATTATGGGGGCACCCTGGGCCCGAGGGCGCTTCATACAACGCCCGCTAGGAAGCTACCCGCGGTTTCTTAGGAAGGGCGATCGCATTGTTCAGGACGGAGCGCAGCTCCGAAGAGCCCCCGCATGCCCTCGGCCACCCCGTCAGCGCGCGGCTGCGCCTCGCGCTGGGCCCTCGTCTTCTCGGGCCCCCGCGCGCGCCGGCGCTTCTGCCTCGGCCCCGCCCAGCTGCCCCCGCGAGCGCCGCAGCGGCGGGGGCGCGGAGGCCTCCGGGCAAACCGCCACCCGCGGCAGGCGGTCGGGCCCCTGGCGGCCCTCCTCCGCCCCTGCAGCCGCCAGCCAGCGGGTTTGCCCGAGGGCGCCGGGGCCCCGGGGGGGCACGCGGCCGTTCGGGCTTCGCGACTGGCTGGCCGACGCGATGCGCTCGCCACGAGTTCGCGCGCGTTGCGGGGGCGCGAACAACAGCAATGTCGGCCAAGATGCAACGCATCGAGTTGCGAACTCCGACGTCCTGACACGCGCCTTCTGCGCCGGCTTCTTGGCGACGTCGACCTGCGGCGGCGGCCCCCAGCGCTGCGGCGACGGCCGCGTCGTCGGGGGGCGCCTGCGCCAGCGCCGCCAAGAGCGCGCCGAGGGCCCTCCGCCCAGCAGCTCCTGGTCCGGCGGCCGCCGGCGAAAAAAACGGGGGGCCACCGCTGCCTTCGCCGCCGGGCACTTCCCCCCCTCGCCTCTGCGCCCGGCGACGGCGCGAGAGGCGCGCCAGCGGCTTGCCGTGCATTGAATCGGGCCACTGGGACACGCGAGGGGCGACTTCATCGAGCCTGAGGCGCCTCGTGGCGCCGCGGCGCAGGCGGGCGCCAGCTGAGACCATGCCCTCGTCGAGGCGGCGCCGATCAGGGCTGGCCGGCACACTAGCAGAGCGAAGGAAGTCAAGCGGCGCCACCCGACGCGTTTTTTTTTGCCATCAGGACCTCGCCGGCGAGCCAGGAAGAAGATTTAGGAAAACGCAGGGCACATTTCCATCAAATGCCAGGGCCCGTTCGAGCTGGCCTGTCGGCGCCGCGGGCCTCGCCTTGAGTACGAGACCTATGTTGCTTCACATCAGCAATTTGGCCCCTGCTGACTTTTTTCAAAATAATATATTGGGATGAAACGCTGCCGCTGGATATATCGAGCACAGTTGATCACAACACAAACGCTCCTGCGATCCCCGCCAAAATGGCAAGAAATGGTAAGCTCAGATCCGCATGGCTACATTGCAACCGAACCGCTTGACCACCATCTCGACCGAACTGGCGGAATTCGACCACGCGTCCGACAAAATACGTTCGACGAGGGATGCGCTGCACAATGCCCCGGCCACGGGCAGCGCTACGAGGGAAAGCGGGCCCTTCGATGTGTCACTTTCAGCGCCCGTGAAAGTGACACCTCCCAGGGCCCACTTAAAGAGCACCAGAAAGGCTCCAAGAAGGCCCCGAGAAGGCCCCAGGGCGGCACCAAGAGGGCTCCCAGAGGGACCCAAGAGAGGCCCCAAGAAGGGCCCAAGAGGGCCCTCCGCGGTGTCACTTTCAACGCCCGTGAAAATGACACCTCCCAGGGCCCACTTAGGGCCTCAGAAAAGCTCTAAGAAGGCCCCGAAAGGGCCATAGAGAGCCGCCCTGGGTTCAACTCCGCGTGGCGGAGTTGGAAGCGATAACTTCAATACCCTGCTGGAGGCCTCTTAGGGGCCCTAAGACGGCACTGAAGAACCCCATCGGGGCTTTTTCAAAGGCAGAGGAGGGCGCAAAAAGGGGCCTCAGTGAGCCCCTGGTCTAACTCCACCTGGCGGAATTGGAAGCGATATCGCCCGGCGCCTTCATGGAGCCGCTCGGAGCTTCCAAGACGGCTCCAGAAGGCCCCAGGAGGGCCCCAAGAGGATCGAACGACGATTCCTGGAAGTGCACCAGTGAGACCCTTGTTGACCTCCGCCTGGCGGAGTTGGAAGCGACAATTTCCAGTGCCCTCTTGGGGCCTCTGGGGGGCCCCTCAGAAAGCTTTGGGGAGCACAGTGAAGGCCTTCGCAGGGCCGCGTGAGAGCCGTACCAGGGCCGCATGTGTGCGCGGATGGGGGCGACGAGTGCTGACGCTGACGAATATGAGAATGATGAGGGCGATCAAGGCTGGCCCGAAACAAATCCTGGCGCCATTGCAGGCCGCCGATTATCGGCCACGCCGCCAGGACGACGCCAAGCAACAAAACGACACCAACCAACAAACCGACACCAACCAACAAACCAACAAATCGACACCGGCCAACAAAAGGACACCAAGCAACAAAACGACACCAAGCAACAAAACGACACCAACCAACGAAACGACACCAACCAACAAAACGGCACGAATCAACAAAACGGCACTGACCAACCAAACGACAAATCACTTCACGACACCAATGAACAACGCGAAATCCACCGACCGCCAACCAAGCATAAAATCAACCGACACAACGAAACCAACCCATAGAGCCAGACCAACCACTGGATTCGTGAGTCGGGGTAGTCATGGAAGTGAGCCGCTGCAGCCCGCGGAAGCCATTAACAGTGACCAGAGCACCGCAATGCAGCAACGTCCCCGGGCGGCGGCGGGAGTCTCGGATCTCCCGCGGGACTGGAGCGTAGCGAGTTCGTCCTGGGTCCGGTTTAGTGAAGTGAAGAATTTCGGGGTGCTTGCATGGCAAAAACCTTCACTTCACTAATCTGGGGCCCCTGGAGCCCCAGGGCGTTTCAGGTCCCCTCGCTGTCTGGGTAGTCCAGGGGGCGCAGTGGCGGCTTACCAGAGGCCCTGTTCCCTAGCCTCACTTGCTTTCACCCGTGGTGCTCGACGGCCGTCTCGGAGCTGTCTTGTGGCGGTCTGGGGCAATCCCGAAGCCTCTTGGAGCCATCCCAAGGCCCCAAGGCGCCACCAATGGGGGCCCCAAGAGAGCTCCCAGAGGGCCCCGAAAGGCCTACAACAGATTGCACGTTCGCGCGAATTCTTTGTACCACTTTGGGGGGTCCCTCTTGGGGCCCTCGGGGAACGTTCTTGGGGCCCTCCGAGGGCCCACTGGGGCCCCGGGAAGGCCCCAAGAACGCTCCCAGAGGGCCCCAAGAATGCTCCAAGAGGGCCCCAAGAGGACCCCCACAAGTGACAAAAACTATTTGCATGAGGGTGCAACTTACTCAGCGCCTCTTGGGGCGCTCTTGGGGCCGTGCTGGGCGCCACTCGTGGACGACATGGGCTGGGGGACGGCATGTGGACCCTGTCGCTTGGGCCATCGGGGGTGCTCCCCAATGGGGCCACGAAGCTTCTGAGCGTATGACGGAATGGGCTGGGCGGCGGCCTGTGGGCCCTGCCTGTGGGGCCGTCGGTGTAGCTCCCCGTGGGGCCACGAAGCGTGTGAAACGTATGC
The DNA here is from genome assembly GCA_963575745.1 of Prorocentrum cordatum. Lineage (NCBI taxonomy): Eukaryota > Dinophyceae > Prorocentrales > Prorocentraceae > Prorocentrum > Prorocentrum cordatum. The sequence goes on from CAUYUJ010014524.1 coordinate 270,709, forward strand.
CGAAATATGCTGGGCGGCGGCCTGGGAAACCTGCCGCTGGGACCTTTTTTTGGTGGAGCTGCCTATAGGGGCACGAAATGTTTGAGGGTGTCATCAATGTGGCCTGGGCGACGGCATGTGGACCTTGCCGCCGGGACCTCCGATGAGCTCCTCATGGGGACACGAAGCGTCTGAGGGGCGTGCCGACATGGGCTGGGCGGCGCACTAAGGACCCTGCCGATGGGGCCTTCGGTGGAGCACCTCACAAGGCCACGAGACTTGCGGGGGATGTGGCGAAGCAGAGACGCGGGGGAACAAGGGGGGTGTTTTGATGATGTTGATGAGGATGGTGGTGGTATTGATGATGGAGACGACGAGAATGCTGATGATGCTGATGATGATGGTGATGGCGACGATGACGATGGACGATGACGACGGGGACACGCGGAGAGCAGGGGCAGATACGCGAAGAGGGAGGACGAGGGAGGGGGCCGGAAGGAATGACGCGGGGCGGTGTCTCTTCAAAACGAAGAACCAACACTGCAATATGGTAGGAAATTTCTGGACGACCCCCCCCCGTGGCGCGGTCAATGTCCGCGACAGCATCGCTGGCACTACGAACGAAATGATCGAACTCTTCCTGCGACGTTACCCGCGGGGTGGATCAGCCAGGGATGGGGGTCGAAACCGCCCCAGCGCAAAACAAATGTACAATCCTGAGAAACCCCAGCCCACATCAACCGATCCGCAACAAGCACGCAAGCCTTTGACGACCCCAACGCACGTGACATCGCATAACGCGACGCGCCATCGAAAACGTTCGACGCGCGGCCTCGGAATGACCTCGGACTTCATGGAACGTCGAATGGAAAACATGAAAAACCGCCCTGTGGGCTCCGAGACCCAAAATTACTGATGTGAAGGATTTCGGCTCGTCGATTGAGCAGCTCCTGCAGCAGCTCCGCGCAGCGGCGCCCAGCGGCGCGCTACCAAACCTTCTGGGCGTCGGTACGGCTGCCTTCGCAGACCATGACTTGGCACGAAGCCGCTGGGCCGTCCAGGGCGAGCAAAGCTCGCCCGAGGCCCAGCGGGGCCGCTTCCATGTGAGCGACGAAAGCAAATTGGCAATCCACGGCGACGCGGCTGCTGCCTTGCACGCGGCCCACGCAGGCACTCTAGCACAGAATTGGAACGCAGAGGGCGCGCCCCAGCAGCAAAATTCGGGCACTTAACGCGCTAAAGTCGTCGTGGTCAACCCAATAAGTTCTCGTCGCACACATGCTCCCGGGTCCACTTGCGCCGCCGGAACTGCTGGGCCACCTCCCGCCAGTCCCCCGGAGCACCGGCAGGGCCCTCCTGCGGGCCTGCGGGCGGCGAAGCCGCAGTTTCCTCCAGCGCGGGCTGCTCCGCGGACGCCGCGGGGTGCGCCTGCGGGTTGGGCCACTCGCGGTCGCGGAGGCCGTCTTCAAGTTCCGCGAAGAGGTCAGCGACGCATACGTCGACGGGGTCGTCGTCGTCGTCCTCCTTGCCGTCGTCGTCCTCGTCGTCCTGGTCGCCGGCGGGCATCAACGGCGTCGATGTCGTCGTCGTCTTCGTCGTCGTCGGCGTCGGCGTTGGAGTCGTCGGCATCCTCCTCGTCGCCCTCTAAATCCTCGCCGTCGTCGTCTGTCGTCGTCGGCGTCGGCGTCGTCGTGGGCGTCGGCGTCGTCGGCTTCGTCGCCGTCGCCGTCATTGTCGTGCTTGGCACCGTCGTCGTCGTTCTGATGGTCGTCGGCGTGGTCGGCGTCGGCGTCGGCGGCGGCGTCGGCGGCTTCGTCGTCGTCGCCGCCGTCGGCGTCGGCGTCGGTGCCGTCGTCGTCGGCCTCGGCTTCGGCGTCGTCATCGTCGCCGGCGTCGTCGTCGCCCCCCCTCCTGCTCGCCGTCGTCGTCGGCGGCGTCGTCGGCGTCGGCGTCGGCGTCGGCGTCGGCGTCGGCGTCGGCGTCGTCGTCTTCGTCACCGACGTCGACGTCGGCGCGGGCGGCGAGCGCGCCCTCCGCTGCGCCGGCGCCGAGCTGGCGGCGCGCGGCTGCCCCGGCTGCTGCTGCCTCGACCGCGCCGGCGCCTTCGCCTGCACGGGCTGCGCCTCGACCGACGCCGACAACGACGGCGGGCGACGGGGACACAAACGACCAGGACGACGACGACGGCTACGAGCACGACGAGGACGACGATGCCGACGACGGCGCCGACGCCGACGCCGAAAACGACAACGACGACGACGGCGAGCAGGAGGAGGGCGACGATGACGCCGACGACGACGACGACGACGACGACGCCGACGCCGACGCCGACGCCGACGCCGACGCCGACAGCGACGCCGACGACGACGCCGACGCCGACGACGCCGACGCCGACGCCGATGCGGACGCCACGCCACGCCCACGTGGCCACGACCGCAGGCTCGTGAGGTGAGGGCCATCGCGCGAGGGTGGGGGCCCAAGGCATGATCAGCACGAGTCAATGCCTCCTGTCAAGTCGGGCTCGATGTGGAGCCCGCCTTTCTCCCGGCCGTCGCCGCCGATGCATCGGCGACTCGGCGCGATGCTTCGACCCCGTCTACTCTTCGGTCGGGCATGTCCTCTTACAGGCGGATGTTGGAAGAAAAATCATCAAAAGCACTCACTCATGATCGAAAACAATCGGAAAATATTAGACAAAGCGGCCCCAGACGCTGTGTTGACTATGTTTGAACTTTCCTCCTGTAGAGGAAGAACATAAATACCCGACTTAAGTCTGCTCTTTGGACGCCCGGCCCGACATGGGCACGGAACCCATGCTGCAAAACAAGCAGCGGCCGCTGTTTGACAGGCGACCTTCTGCCTCCAAAATGGACAACGTCCGCGGCGACACCGACAGCGAGTCCTGTTCACAATGGAGCAGGAGCTGCTGCCTGTCGTCGTACCCATTCGTTCCGCACCCATTTAGAGGCCTCCTGGATGGGGTCCTACTAGACGGGGTCGGAGGATCTCGCCGCGTCGTCGATACATTGGCAATACATCGCCGATGCATCGGCGATGCATCGGCCATGCGCTGGCGACATCAGCGATACATCCGCGACGTCGACGTGGTGAAAATCCCACCAGCCCTTTGGGCGTGAGTGGTTTAGAGAGCCCGCTCTGTTCTCAACCCCCTTCTTCTCCTTCGGGGAGGGGTTTACCCCTCCCCCTACCCCCTCCCCCTGGACCTGGAGAGGGGGTTTCGCGGGTCGTTGGAGGGGTCTTTTTCGACTCCTGGGAGGGCTAAAAAACGACACCCCTCACGAGGATTCTGGCCCCGATGGGGGGAGGCAGAAAAAAACCTCTCCTCTTCTGTGAAGCCAGAATCATTGATTTTACGACGGTTTTGGCCCCATTTTGGCCTTCTGAGGGGGCAGCGCTCATGAAAGCTCCCCTCTTCCTTCAAGGCAAAATCATTGATTTTACGAAGGTTTTGGGCTCATGTTGCCCTTCTGAGGGGGCAGCGCTCATTGAAGCTCCCCTCTTCTTTGATCCATTCCCTCCAAGATGGCCCCAAGAAGCGCCCAGGAGGCACCAAGAGGCCCCAAGATGGCCCCAAGAGGCCCCCAGGAGGCCCCCAAGAGGCCTCCAAGAGGCCCCCAAGATGCCCCCAAGACGCCCCCAAGACACCCAAGACGCTCCTGGAAGCCCCTGGGGCCGCCAAGAGGCCCCCAAGACGCTCCAAACGGCCTCCAAGAGGCTCCCAAGAGGCCCGCAGAGGCTCCCCCAAGGCACCCAAGACGCTCCTAGAAGCCCCTGGGGCCGCCAAGAGGCCCCCAAGACGCCCCAAAAGGGGACGAGGTGCCCGAACGCCTCACGCCACGAGGAGCCCGAACGACTCACACCAGGACGAGGGGCCCGAACGACTCACACCACGAAGAGCCCGAACGACTCACACCAGAAGGAGGGGCCCGAACGACTCACACCAGGACGAGGCGCCCGAACGACTCACACCACGAGGAGCCCGAACGACTCACACCACGACGAGGGCCCCGAACGACTCACACCACGAGGAGCCCGAACGAGTCACACCAGGAGGAGGGGCCCGAACGACTCACACCAGGACGAGGGGCCCGAACAACTCACACCACGAGAAGCCCGAACGACTCACACCAGGACGAAGAGCCCGAACGACTCACACCACGAAGAGCCCGAACGACTCACACCAGGAAGAAGGGCCCGAACGACTCACACCAGGACGAGAAACCCCAAACGACTCAAACCACGAGGAGCGCTTTCTCTCCCTCCTCCTCCGCCTCGTCCTTCTCCCGCTCCCACCACAAGGAGGATGTACAAGGAGGCGGGAGGAAGGAGGAACAGGGGAGATATGCGGGGGCAGGCGGAAACACCCCTGAAAAACACGACTGTCGGCATGCTTCGCAAGAGTTGCTGTTTTGAGATGGGCTGGTGGGGATACGCGAAGCGTAAAGAATTGCGTCTCACATCGACCCGCATCGCCGATGAATCGCAGATGCATCGGCAATGCGCCGCGATCCTCCAACCCCATGTACTCCGACCTTCGACCCCATCTACGAGGCCTAGACCATTTCGATCGCACCGATGAGAGGCCTAGGAGAAGGGGGGGCCGGAGCCCTGGATCCAATGTTTATGTCATCGACTGTTCCCCTGTATCTCATGTGGGAGAACCGGAAAGTACCAATACCGATACTTCCCGTACCTCTCCCGGGGTGCTTTCTGACCAAGATCTCGAAGCGAATCCGGCGGTGGCGCCGAGAGCCTCCCGGGAGGCCCAGAGAGGCGAAAACGAGGCAAAGGTAGCGGACCCAGTATGGGTACCGTTCTCTCCTCTGACAAATGTGTGCGCACGTGCTTAAAGGGGGCCTGGGGCACACAAATAAATACACACAAATAACCGGATTCCCCATATTTTCCTAAATGTTCTAGGTTTTTGTCATCCCCGCCACTTCCCATATTCTCCCATATTTTCTTGGACATCGACGCTGGATTGTGTCTGTGTGTTCTCTCCCTCCTGAGTGCTCGTGGGGCCGAGCTCGCCGAGGGGCCGCGGGCGGCTCCGGGCGCCTCCGCCCTCGCCCATGTGCGCACGCGTTCCCCTCGGCGCCCGGGCCGCGGCGACAGCGGAGGGGGGGCACCGCGTGGCGCTGGTGAAGCGCCTCTGGGCGCTGCTCGCCGACGTGCACTCGCTGCGAGACGACCGGAAGCTTGTGCGACTTGCTACCTCGTGAGTGCGCGTGCCTCTCGACGCCAGTCGGCGCCAGTCGACGCTCCATCGGCGCTGAGGCGAAGCGGAGTCGCCGACAAGGAGGCGCCATCTCGTCGACTACCAGACGCGAGTCGGCGCCAACACACTCAACAGACGCACTGGCTAGAGTGCACGAGGCTCCCATGGTTTGCTACCGAACTGGATCAGATGTTTCTTGTCACCGTGTCCGCGGCGAGAGCAGAGAAGCGCTACCTGGCGCCATGGCCAAGACCCTGCCAACGGGGCATTCGTAGACGGGCCAGTAGCTGAGGATGCGTTTTCAATTGTGTGTTCAAGAAACTGATCTGCAACGCACAAGTGCGGGGCCCCCCTCCCGCCCAGAAGTATGATGCTGTATCGACGCGTTTCAGAATAAGCAAGAACTGCATAAACATAAGCTGTCGGCGCTCCGCGCGGAAATCCCCCACCCACCCCAAAAAAACGCATGGAGCATCGAACATATATGGTTATGGCATGTGTGATGTTTCGATGCTTGTCGGCCCGACTTTTCATGCACTGGTCACTCGTGCGAGGTAAATACTCTGACGCCCCGTTTTCGCTTGAAGAGGCTCCTTAGATACCGGCCCGTTTACGAACGCCCCGCTGGCAGGGGCCTGGCATGGAGCGCCGTTGGACGCTGCCCGCCAGTATGAGTTCACTGAAAAAGGCGACTGGAAGCTTCTGTGATTGACAATAGGGGCGCGACCACAAGAGACCTTCCCCAAGACACCCAACCCTGGAACCCCAGGACGTCCGTTGATTCTTGGCGTGGGAACGTCACGCTTTCCATTGAAAAACCATCGAAACCCAAGAAACCCAGGGCAACCTGAAAGCGAGCAACGTGTTTCTTGGCATGGCTCTCCACTGTACTATCTTCAAGGAAACAAGCAAACACATAAACATGAAAGGCGGAGGTACGCGCGGATTTCTCGGATCGGCGCTGGATCCCCCTCCCTGGCACGCGGGGGAGGCGCCGGAGGCGCCGCCAGGGTGGGCCCGGCGCCAGTCCGAGGAATCCGCGCAGGCCTCCGAAGCTGTATATGTATATCATTGATTGTTCCCCTATACCTACTTTGCGTTCATATTATGATGCCCGGTGCGGGGGGCGTGACAAGGGGCGGGCCTTCTCAGAAGGCTCGGGAGCCCCTTGGCCTTCAGAGAGGTTCTCTGAGCTGCCCCCGAAGACGCAGGAAGCCTCCCAGCAGCCCAGAGCCCATCAGATGAGCCCAGCCGCCTTCTGAGACCGAATTTGGTTGTTGGGTCACAACTCGGGTCCCAGCGGCCGTTCGGGACGATAGGGCACCCCCGGAACGCCCTCGGCGAGGTGCGCAGCTGCTGGCAAGCACCCCGAGGATGGAAAAACGCCAAGAATCTACGAAAACGCCCGAAAACCTCGAAGGCTCGAACCCGAAACTTCCCCAAGCACTGCTCGTCGCCTAACCCGCGGAGGGAGCGGAGGACGATTAACCAATAAAGGACCCCTAACCCTATGGGATGAGACCTAAGTTAGGAGGGCCAGGCAGCATTAGGGATAGGGGGTCTTGTCTGCAAGTATATCGAACCAAACCGCGCATATCTATTAACCCTGATGCGAAGACAGGAACCTCAGTGAGGCCACGCCTTCATCGCATTAGTAGTGTTAGGGTTTACTTTGGTCTCACTGATTCTCGTCGCCCAACCCGCAGGGGGAGGGGAGAACCCAGATCCCCGACGGCGTCGACCCCGAAAGAAACGGACCCTTTCCCCAGGACTGGCTCCTCATCCAGAGGCGGTTTCTGTTGACGGCCTCCCGAGGCCCAGGCAGTGCCTCGGGAGGCCGAACACGTAGCCAACACCTCCCGTCGTGAATTTTATTCCCCAGCGCGGGGGAGCCTGGGTCGCCGCCGAGCACTTCACTGCTCGTCGCCCGACCGGCAGAGGGAGGAGGAAGAGGAGGAGGAAAAGGGAGGAGGAGGAGGAGGAGGAGGAGGAAAAAGGAGGAGGAGGGGGAGAGGAGGAGAGGAGGAGGAGGAGAGGAGGAGGAGGAGGAGGAAGAGGAGGAGGAGGAGGAGGAGAGGAGGAGGAGGACGAGCGGCGGAGGGGCGCGCGCACGCGCGCGGCCGAGCGCTCGCCGAAGGGGGGGGGCGGCGGGCGGCCCCGAGGGGCGGGCGCCTGCGCCCTCGCCTCCGGAGCGCCGCGGGCGCGCTCCGGCGGCATGGCGGGCGCCGCGCGCGGGGCGCGCCCCCGGGGCGGGCTCGAGGGGGGGGGCAGGGGCGAGGGGCAACGGTTCCAGTGGGGCGTTGGCGGGACGATTCCAGTCGGGCGTTGGCGGGGCTGGGTTTAGTGGGACCTGGTTTAGTGATTCCAGGGGCAACGGTTAGTGGGACCTGGTTTAGTGGGACCTGGTGTAGTGGGACCGATTCCAGGGGCGAGGGGCAACGATTCCAGTAGGGCGTTGGCGGGGCTGGGTTTAGTGGGGCCTAATCTGGTGATGTGCATTGGGGAACGCCCCCCCCCGCCCCATCCCACTGACCAGAACTGCCGTCACCCATATTTTGGGCTTCGGGGCCCAGTCACTAACCGGCTCCCCTTAACCAGGGTCCTGGCTATACCCGAGACGATTCCAGTCGGCCCGTGTCAGAAGGATGCGCCATGGGGATGCACGGGCCTCGGACGCCAACTCCGAGGACCGTCTCGGGCTGGGCGAAAGGGGGGGATAGCAAAGGGGGGGGGGGTGAGAATCAACTCACGTGGCTGATTTTCCTGGCGCCTCCCGGCGCCGGCAGGCGGCCATGTATCGAGGAATGGGCCCGGCGGCGGGGCCGAAACCAGCTGCATGCAGCAGGTTTCGTAACCGCCCCTTTCCCAATCCCCCCCTTTCGTCCAGCCCGACATGGGGATGCAGGGGCCTTGGATGCAAACTTCGAAGCTTGTCGAGCGGAGCGCGGCCAGCGAGGGTGGCCAAGGCTGGACCGAGGAGGCAAGGATGCAAGGGTAGCCTTGCACAGGTTCCCCATGCTTACTGTGCGGGTTGACTGTAGAGGAGCAAAGAACTTACGAAGACATTCCTGGAAGCCTCGCGCGGGAGCTCGAGACCCGACGCACGTCGTATGCACGTCGGATCTCCGTCGGATCCACATCGGGTTCACGCCGGACTGCGTCGGAATTGCGTCAGAGTTACATTGGACTGACGCCAGAGCATCGCCGCGCGAGCGTCGACCCATGGCTTACGAAGCTGACGTGTGGACTAGATAATATAAGTATTACGCGCCGCGCGAGGCCTCCAAGATTTTCCTCATTTCAAAACTACATGAGCATAAATGCTTGGGGATCTGCACGGATTCCTTGGATCTGCTCCGGACACCCCTCCATGGCGCGCGGAGGCGTCGCCAGGGGGTCCCAGCGCAGATCTAAGAAGTCCGCGCGGAGCTCCGAAACTTTACGTTAATGCAGATTTCTTTCTCGAACGATCGCAAATGGGCCCAGGGAGACACAAATTCGCTGGCCCAACGGGCCAGAGGCGTGCTAAGATCTCCGGTAACTACTGAACAATATCTCTAGTTCGCGCGCGCGGGGCGGCCCCTGGGGGGCCCCGGACGAAAAGTACCCCGGCCGATCCCCGGCTGACCCCTGGGCGATCCCCAGGGGGGAGGCTATTTTTCGCCACCCCTCACGAGGATCGTGGCCTCCGAGGGGGGGGCTGCCAACGACTACCTCCCCTCCCGCCACAAGGGGTTCCCAAGAGCCCCCCAAGAGGCCCCAGGGGAGCCCAATACGCCGCCAAGGAGCCCCAAGACGCTCCCAAGAAGCCCCCAAGAAGCCCCCAAGACGGCCCCAAGAGGCCCCAAATAGCGCTCCAGGGCCGGCGGAATGAGCGAAGCGATTAAATAACTGAGCACTAATTCCAGGATTCCCGATGCATTACAATAACTTCTGGATCTCACCATCCATTTACAAGCATGTCTATGGAAATCAACGTTTGCTTGTGTCTGGGGCTGGCTCGAGGCGACCGAAGGCGAGGGCAACGATACAGGGTCACACGGCATTGAATCGGCAAACCAGGTAAGATCGGAATGTTCGTCGGATCGGGCCGCATCAGCACGAAGTCGGAATCGGATAGGATCAGCTGCGCCAGGATGCACGACCGCGCCACACGAGCATCGGGCCGCATCGGGCTGGAGGGGACCAGAGGCGACGTCAGAGGTTCGCGGCATTCGCACGTTGACGTCGGTTCTCGGAGGTGTGCCAATCTCGGGAGCGTTCGCCGAGAGCTTTCCTGAGGTGCCCGGATCGCCCCGAGTGGCCCGGGACGGCCGAGTTATCAACCCCGCACGCATGGCTAGGGGGGGACCGGCTCAGGGGGAGCAAGAGATGTTGGGTCCGCACTAGCTTCGACAGCGGAGTGGCCCCGAATGGAGAGCTCTTGGATCAAGAGGTTCGAAGTGCCAAGGGATGAGAGGAGGGATCCCCTCGTACTGCTAGCCCAAGTCTGGGATCACGGGGCCTTGTGTCTAGGGAACGTGTGCACCTCATACTCAGAGAGATCCAGAGGGCGGGCAAGACATGCAGGGTTTGATCCAAGAGGCGCTCAGTCACGCTAATACCAGTGCATCACCTAGCTTCCACAATGCATCTCAGCGGCCTCAAGACAAGCCCAAGACGACCAAGAAGGCCCCTGCGAGCCCAACAACTACCACACAAAAAAGCAAATAGCAAAACTATGGAAATACACGAAAGTTGCCTTCTCGCGTTGTCGCTTGCGATGCGCTGGGCCCAAGATGAGCCCTGGGAGTGGCCTGAAAGGGCCCTAAGACGGCCCCAAGAGTGAAGAGTGACCAAGAGCGCCCCAAAGGGGCTTCAAGAGGCGACATTGGGTGCTCCAGGGGGGGGGGGTCTGATTGAGAACCCCCCTTCATTGTTCGATATCATCGGTGATGGCCTCAAGAGAGCACCCAAGGCTTCCAAGAGGGCTCCAAGGAGGCTCCAAGAGTGCCCCAAATGCTCCCAACGTAGCTCCAAGACGGCCGCAAAAACGCCCCAAAATGGATCCCAGAGGTGGCCTTTAAGATCCAAGATCTGCCGTGTCATCGTCGTTGTCGTCGTCACCGCGGCCGCCACCGCCGCTGCCGCCACCGCCACCACCGCCGCAGTCGTCGCCGTCGTCGTCGTCGTCGTCGCCGTCGCCGTCGTCGTCTTTGTCAGCGCCAGCGTCGTCGTCGTCGTCAGCGTCAGCGTCGTCGTCGTCGTCGTTAGCGTCAGCGTCGTCGTTCTCGTCGTCGTCGTCGTCGGCGTCGGCGTCGTCGTCATCGTTATCCTCGTCCTCCCCCATCCTCGTCCTGTTTCTCCTCCTCATCCTCCTCCTCGTCCCGCTTTCGCATCCTTCCCGTTCGCCTCCTCGTCAGCCACCTCTTCTTCATCCCATCCTCTCTGAGACTACTCGTTCTCGTTCTTCACTCAAGGGGACTGAGAAAGAGCTGGGAAGCAACGCGCTCGCCGCTGGCCATGCTCACTCGTGGGCCGCCGCCTCCGGAGGCTGACGGTGGGCAACGTCAGCCTCCTCGGGGCCCGGTCTGGGCCTGGGGCCCCGCTTCGTCCTCCCGGTGCCAAACGGGAGGCAGATGGGGCCATCACGGATGGACCAAGGAAGGACCTCTGACCCTTTGGGAGGGGACCGAAGTTGGGAGGGGACAGAAAGTGTACAGGGACTGGGTCATTGTTTCTGCAGATGTACCAGACCAGACCGCACACAACTACCATCCCTGGTGCAAGGACGGGGCCCTCAGTGAGACCAAGTCTTCACTCTGTTCTGAGGGCTAGGGGTTCTTTGATCCTCGATGATTGACGGCTCAGGAGGCAGGTATGCTGCTGACAAGAGGCTGAGGATATGCGGGTGGATTATGGTGCATCTTGGGGGAGCCCGATGACCTTGAGGGCACCAGTCGGATCGTGTAATGAGCTTGACGGCTCCAGTCGGAGCAATCGAGCCCCAGGGCTGAGTTGCGTGCGTTCCTGATGTTGACCTTCCACACGCATGGTGATGTTGTCTGCGCTTCTGCTTACCTGCCATTGGTCAGAGCACAGCAGCTGCGAGCTCAGATAGTCGACAGCAATTCGTTACTCTATCTGAGGTCCAAAATCTCGCCCGTCCTGAGTCGTGATAGTGGCGTCGAGACCTTACCAAGAATCATTCGACGGCCCACCAGAAGGCCCAACTCAACACCGGAAATGAAGAATACGTTGTGAACTGGTGCGCCAACTATCTTGCAGGCTGGGCGGCTGGCAAATATCGCACCACTCTCGGACAACTGGTCTCCACTGGCTTCTGACTCTGAATCCTCTCCTCCCCCTCGTCCTCCTCCTCCTCCTCCTCCGCCTCCTCCTGTTCCTGTTCCTCCTCCTCACCCAGGAGGGGGACGACGATGACGGCGACGACGACGACGACGACGACGACGACGGCGGCGGCGGCGACGACGACGACGACGACAGCGACGAGGGCGGGGGGGAAAGAAGCGAGGCAAAGACGGGCGCGCGGCGGCGCGGCGCCCACGGCCCAACCTCCGGCCACGGCGTCGCGCCCGCGGCAGGAGGTGGCGCACCCATGTGCTGCCAGCGGGGCGCGGCCTGAGGGGGGGACAAATCGATGCGACTCGACGCTCACCGACGCTAATTACCTTGGCGCTACCTCATCGACTCCCAGACGCTAATCGACGCTGGTCGACGCTAGAGACGGATTTAAGAGGGTATACCAGGCTCCCATGAGTTGCTATGGAAAGATCTTGGTTTTGATACCGCGCGGATCGTTCAGCCTTGAACGAGCGGCGGCTTCTGCATCGCCCAGCCGTTCCATGTTGGCCGACTCTAGGTAGCCCGGCGGTGCTCAAATAAGAACAACCGCGACGGGGTCAACGCCGCGTCCATACGACACGAGCCTACCATACATAAACATACAGTAGGAACTCGACCACAAGTTACAAGAAGCCCACCCCTCAGACCCCAGGACGTCCATTCATTGCTGGTGTGGGAACGTCACGCTTTCCGTTGCAAAACCGTCGACCCCCCCACAAGAACAAAAAGCCGGGCATCCTGGAGGCAAGCAGGGTGCTTCGTGGCATGGGTTTCCACTGGAATCTTTCGGAAGTCCTCGCGGACTTACTGGATCGGCGCTGGACTCGGGTCGGGCGAAAGGGGGGGATAGCAAAGGGGGGGTTTGAGAATCAGCTCACGTAGCTGATTTTCCCGGCGCCTCCAGGCGCCGGGAGCGGCCATGTATCGAGGAATGGGCCGCTCGGTGAGGCCGAAGCCAGCTGCATGCAGCAAATTTCGTAACCCCCCCTTTCCCAATCCCCCCCTTTCGCCCGACCCGA
>CAUYUJ010014524.1:288290-333290 GCA_963575745.1 Prorocentrum cordatum
ACTTGGAGCACCAGAGATACCAAAATGAAACAGAATCGCACTGAGGGGACGAGGGGGGGATGGAGAAGGGATTGTTCAACGGCAAAAATCCTGACCAATTTCAACATCACAAATGATGCAGAAACATGTGTCCTTGTCCTCGTGCTGGGAAGCTCATTTCCGGGACTTGTTGGCGCGACTACAACACGATGGTAAAAATAATCGCCCGTTGGAGGGTGCGAGCAATGGTGTAGGAGTAGTAATATGAATCCAAATGGAAGTAAAAGTGAAGAGTAGACATCGAATTCGTACTAGTAGTGATGGAAGTAGTAACACAGATAGTCGGAGTGTAGTAGTAGTAGTAGTAATAGTAGTAGTAATACCAGTAGTTGTACGAGGTGCTTAAGTAATCGTAGTAATAGTAGTAGACATAATAGTAGCGCTAGTAACAAAAGTAGATAGTGGTGGTGGTAAAAGCAGCAGTAGTCCGACTAGTGGATCTACTAGCGGTAGAATTCGTAGTCCGACTGCTGGTAGCAATCGGAGAGGTCGTGGTCGTAGTGAAAATATTAAGAGAACGAATCGTCGCAGCAGTAGTACGCAAAAAATGGCGATCGTAGCATTAATGCTCGTAAAGCTAAGAAATAGTAGTAGTAGTAGTAGTAGTAGTAACAGTAGTAGTGGTAGTAGTAGTGGTAGTGGTAGTAGTAGTGGTAGTAGTGGTAGTAGTAGTAGTAGTAGTAGTAGTGGTAGCAGTAGTAGTAGTAGTAGTCGTAGTAGTAGTAGTAGTAGTAGTAGTAGTAGTAGTAGTAGTGGTAGTAGTAGTAGTAGTAGGAGTAATAGTAGTAGTGATAGTACCAGTACGAGTACTACTACGATTTATCGTAGTCGTGGTAGTCGTACTAGTAGTAGTGGTAATAATAATGAGAGTAGCAGTAGTGATAATAGTGGTGGCAGTGGTAGTGGTAGTCGTAGTCGTCCTCGTAATAATGAGAATAAGACTGCGAAGTACCCCCTTCTGTGGCGCTACATTGCCAGGAAGTCTCAGGCGAGAGCGCCCTTCCTTAGCTTCTCGGGCCATATCTGGCCAATGCTTGCCGGAGTAACCTGTTAGGAAATTATCGCCTGGGAACGTTATTTTTGTTGTTGCCGTCGTCGTCGCCGTTGTTCTTGATTTGCAGTTTCTACAACTGACAACTGACAGTTGTAGTTTTTCGATTGAAGTGCTCCTCCCGCGGCTCGCATCCTTCTTTGAGGCGATCCCCCTGCGAGGGCCCCTCCTGTGCACGCCACACCCCTGCCGGCACGCTATCCCCAAGATGGGGGCCAAAATGAGAGGGCCCTGGGACACACAAAGAAATACATAGAAATGCCAGGATTCCCCGAATTTTCTAACATTTTCGGAAGTTCCGCCTTCACCCCCACTTCACATACGGCAGGTTCGTGTCGTGCCGACCCCAGCGTTGGTTTTTGACACCGCAGGGATCATTCAACTTTGAACGATCGGCCGCTGCCGCAACGTCCGATCGTTCAACATCGATCGATTCTGGGTCGCCGGCGGCGTTCAACCTTGAACGCCCGCGCTGGGGTCGCCGCTGGTCGACACGACGCAAACCTACCGTAGTTTCCCATATTTTCTTGGGAATATACAACTCCTTGTGTCTGTGTTTTCCTTCTGAGATAAGAGGGGCAGGACACGGCATCAACACACTTTCCCTGAGGTCCGCGCAACTTTCTTGGATCGGCGCTGGGCCCCCGTCCGTGGCGCACGGAGCGCGCCAGGGGCCGCACAGGAGGGCGCCACCAGGGGGGCCAAAAGCCGATCCAAGAAATCCGCGCGGGCATCCGAGAAGTTATGCAAAGGCCGTTCTTGGCGCTTCTGAGCCCCCGCCCGCTGGATACGGGGGCCGATCTCTGCTGTGCAGACGTGGTAAGACCTTGGGCTGTAGTAACCCCATCGCAACTCAATGGTTTAGAGCAGGAACCCATACCAGACCAGCGCTGGGGGGCAAACCCGACAACACACCCTGTGTAAACCTGCCATCGCCTGCAACATAGATCGCCAACACCCATGCGAATGCGAGGGGCGTGCAAAAGACCTTTCGCACGTTAGCAACCGTCGCGCCCCGTACGTGATGCCGCGCGATGCAGGCGCAGGACGCGTGCAGACTGCACGGCGCCCACTGGATTTCACAACGCGTTCCCTGCATGATTGTACACGTACCATTGGTCGTGGTGGTGCGTGGCTAGATCTATGCATGGCCCTACCTGGCCGTGTTGTCTGGTTGTGCTAGTCATGGGTGTCGTAAGTGTTGCGTTATCTGGGTGAACCCATGACGTGTCTTACCTGGCTCAGTTGTGCGTGCGTGCCGATCGTGAGTCATACATGTCTGAGTTGTTTAGCTGCACTTTGAGTGCGCCTATCTTTGTTTGGGCCTGCGTGCGTAGCATCGAGGGCGGTGGAAAAAAACAGGAGGAGGAGGAGGCGGAGGGAGGGGAAAGGAGAGAACGTGAGGAGGATATATAATGCGGAACGTTCGGAGCCTAGTGGGGGCGACGAGGAAGGGGCATGGAGGACGAACAAGGATGAGAGATGACGAGGAATAATAACGGTGGATGGGAGAGAACGGGAATACTGACACGGAAGATGAGGACACGGAGGAGGAGTAGAGACACAAGGAGGGGGGGGCAGTTTCTATTGTTTAGGGGGGTCGTTGTTTAAGCGTCCCGTCAGCCCTCCTCGTCCTCGTTGTCCTCCCCCCTCCCTCTTCTCGGCAGTGGGCGGCGGCGCGCCCCGCCTCCGCCGTGAAGCCGCCCACGGGCGGCCGCCGACGGGCGGGGGAGGGCGGGCCGCGCACTCTCTCCCCGCCCAGGGCTCCCCGCTCTCTCACTCGTCGTTGCTGTCATCGTCCCCCCATCCCTTCCTCACCCCGTCCCTCTACTCCACTACTCCGTCCCTCTACTCCTCGTCGTCCTCCTCCTCCTCATCCCTCCTTCTCCCCTTGCCCTTCCGTCCCCTCCTAAACCTCCCGTCTCCCCTCCACCCCCGCCCCTCTCCTCCTGTTCCTCCCGTCTTCCATCTCCTTCCCTCCCTCCACGTGCCGTATCCCCTTTCTTGTCTCCTCACTGGGGCATCTTAGAATCCGAGTTGGCCCCGACCCCGATTCTGAGGCCTACTCTGAGTCCGATCGAAGTCGGAACCTATGCCCACTCCATCAAGAGAGGGGACGGGGAGGAACGGGAGGTGGAGGAGGGAGGAGGCGGGAGGATGAGGCCCAATAAGGAGATGGCGAGAATTACCCACCGTCAATCGGTGATAAGGTCGGCGGTGGGATCATTATTGCCGATGGTGGCAGTGGCGATGATGGCCACACCGATGACGGTGGTTGTCACGATGATGGCATCGATGCCGCCATCGTGGCAACCATCGTCGGCGAAGGTAGTGATGATGATGATAATGATGATGACACTTGCTCCGATGCTGATATTGACGATGTTGCCTCTGCTGCCCGTGGTGGAGGCTCCTGGGCGGTCGTCCAGCCCACTCTACTTGTAGTGAGCACGGAACCACTTTGCACGGTTGGCCCACATCGAATCCTCATTCTTAGTTTTGAAGTGTGTCTCATTCCAGGCTGAGACAACCTGTCGCACTTTCTCGTCCACACCGCTGATGTCGGCAGCACGCAGGAGCGGGATGCTGAGCACGAATGCGACCCTCGATTGATCAGTCGTCTTCGGTGCTGCCGACTTGCCTTTCTTCTTCGGCGGTGGGTTGGTCTCGTCGTCATCGGCCGCAGCCGTCGGGATGTGCACCATGTGCACGGCGAGCCCGTGGGGGATGAAGATGGCAGCATTGTCCATCAAGCGCACCGTCACGATGGATGAGTCCTGGTACTTCTGACCAGCAGGCGTCTCCAGAAAGGACGGGTAATCGGTCATCGTGAACCCTTGCTCTGTGATATTGGAGATCGCCGTCAGTTGAACGTAGATTGGGCCCTCCAGCACCACCAGCAACGATGCGGCACCTGGGAGAGGGTAGGCTTTCGGCCCGTACCTGCAGCAGTGCGCACGGCAAGCAAACATCCACGGCTCGCTCCCGTCGCCGTCCAAGATGTCGGGGTCGAGGTCGGCGTTGGCGGCGGTGCAGTGGGCGCCCTCCACCACACACATGCCGCCCGCCCACGTGGTATTCTTAGACAGGGCAGCCTTCATGGTGGTGAGCTTGGCCTGCACTCGCGCGTCCTCGTTCAAGATCTTCTTGAAATTGTTGGCCCAGGCGTTGCCAGCAGCCCATACCGAAACGTGGTTGAAGTCCAGTGTGTCCTCATCGCGGTTGATCGTGATGCCGTGGGCCGAGTCCTCGGATGTAGTTGGATGCACGTGGATCTTCGTCAGATCCGCCGCCTCGAAGTTGAAGATGATCTTGCTGAGCCGCTTGGCGTGCTGCTTGCCGAAGCCGTTCTTGGTCAGCGCCGCATTCACCTTCGTTTGAACCCAGTAGTCCTTCTGGCGGTTCGAGCGCTCATTGTTGCGAGCTTCGGCGATGAGGTGGTCGCCTGCACTCTTGAGGTCAACGTGCTTGTCTTTGATGATGCTGATCGAACTTGTCAGGTCGCTCAGCGACTTCTCCGACTCCGCCACCTCGTGCTTCTGGATGTTCGAGACCTTCTTCAGCAGCGCCTGCACATGACCATTCACTTCATCAATCTCTTGCATGATCTTGTCTGGAGCATACGGGAGCAAGTTCAGGTCGGTGCCTTTCTTTTTCAGGTCGTCTGAGAGGGCCTTCAGCGTAACCTTCATGCCCCTCTTGCCCGTCAGCTCCTCGCCCAGCTTGCGGACGTTGCTGATGAGCTCGCTGCGCGCCTGCAGGAACTTCACACCATCTGTCAATCCAGCGCCCTTATCTCCATCAGGTGAGCCATTCGGACGCGGGGACGTCTTGCCAGTAATCTTCTTGCGCTTCTCGAGGGTCTCGCCGTCGGATGTCTCCGCCACCGTAGTCGGCACTGCCAATAAGCCTCGGGCGCTCCCATGCGCCGTTCCGCATGACGACGCGGCGGTGGATGGCCCGTCACCTTTCCTCGTTCCTTCAAGACTCTGTTTGCCACTCAAGATCCGCTTGCGGGGCTTGTCCAACAACCACACCACACTCTGCATCGACTTGTCATACATGTGGTAGTTCCCGTCCTTCTCCTGCGCCTGGAACAGCTCGTCGAACTCGTCCTCCAGATCGACGGACTCCAAGTCATCGTCTGGATCCTCTTCCTTTCGGTGAATTTTGAACTGCGACTTGGTATAGGCAACCTCGTCTTGAATGACAACCTCTTGGTTGAGCTTCGCCGTCTCTTCGAACTTGTTGTTCATCCTGCTCATCGCCTTCGCCTGCTGGGCAACCTGACCGCCTTGGAAAATGGGTTGAGCTCGCCACTGCTCAGGGTGTTGGTGCATCATCGTCTTGTCATCCTGGAACTTCGCCCTGCCATCTGCGCCCCCCCTGATCTGTCTGTGGTGGCTCCTGATTTTGGCAAAGCACTCCTGGCACCAGTCGAGGCCCCACGCCGTTTTGTAATAAGGGGACGGCGTCACGCACAAATGACACACGATGCGAGTGCCCTCTTTGGCCTTGCGAGCCCTGGAAGCCGAAACCGCAGTGCCACACGCGGACGCAGAATCCATCTCCATGTCAGCGTCGATTGGCTCCATCGCGGGCCTTGCCCACCACGGAGAGGTCTCTCTCTCTCTCTGCAAACTACTGCGCCCACAGATGGCGCTCGATGAAAGGCAGCGCTGCTCTCTGACCGCTTTGAACCACAATGCAACGACGAGGAGGAGCTGGGCGGGGGAAGCGGGTCGGGGTAAGTGGAAAGAAAAGAGAAGGTGGAGGAGTCTGAGAGCGTGGTGCTGCATGGGTGGTGGTGGCTCGGGGGGGCATCAGGGTGCTTCGCCGCTGCACTGTTGCCCCCGTCAAGGCTCAAGCTCAAACGGTGGTTCTATCAAGGATTGCCCGGAGTGCTCAGTGCCGGAGGGCGGCCACCGCCAAGAGTAAATCTGAGCAGAGCGATCTCCAAACGACTGTCGATCGTGCGCGGCGTGGGCGGGTGGGCAACATCTGAAGCAATGGACCTCCATCGGGAACGTCATTCGAATGAGATGGACGGTGCAAGCGCGGCTGATGGGAGACAGACGACCCGCCAACGGTCTGTCGTTGTTGGCTTGCTTGGGGAAAGGAACCATTGAATACAATGCAACGCAATGGAAGTCTCGCCCCGAAGTGTTTCTGCATTGAGGTGATGTCTCTGGAAACACCTGCAAGCTACATCGCCGATGCCGACTACATCAATCTCGATGGCACTAGTCCTATTTGGTCTAGACCACATTGTCTGCGACTATTATGCATGTATTTGAACGCAATGAAGATGTCGTGTTCAATTGGTGGCGGGTATGCTATATTACAGGTGCCAGGGTGCATGGATTACTTTGGGCAAATGATGCGCGGGGCGCCAGCGCGACGCATGACATTGTCAGCAGTGCACAAGTGCTGTCTTTTGTTGCACGCGCGCATTTCCGCACTGGGTAGAGCTCCCACCCAGCAGCGAAGGATTTGTCGGGTTCTCGCTGAAGTATGCGGCGCGCTGTCCGACGTCGTCCATCACGCGTTCCAGGCTGGTGGTTTTCCAACAAGTCGATGCCATATGGTTTCGGCAGTTGTCCAACAGATATATATATATATAGCGATTGCGCAGGATTTCACAAGTGGTTCGGGCGCGAGTTCTAATTTTTGCAGGGGGGGTTGCGCACGGCAGACTTAAAACGGGAGGGACTGACGCGCCGCAGCATAATGGTTGACGAACTGTCGCAGAGTGGCCCGCGCACAATTTATCCATGACCACGCCGTGGCCCGAGGGTGGCGCTGCCAGAGGAGTTCCGAAGTGCTGCGTGGTGGGCATGGTTTCGCAGTGGTTCTCGCGCGGCGCAACGTGTTTCCAAGGTGGCCCCGATGTGGCCCGAACGTGGTTCGGACGCGGTTTGCGGCATTCGCGCGTGGGTGGGAGCGCGTCAACCAGCCAATCGGCGCTCTAGGTAGTTCGTTCACATTGGCCCAAGACTTGCCCGAAAGTGGCTCGTCTGCCATTCATCAATAGATGGCCCACAGTGGTTTTGCAGAGGGTTCCGAAGTGGTGGATGTGGCGAGGGCGCGCCCGCTGGCGTTTCACATGGGAATTCCGCGCGCGCGCTGTTCGATAGTTGTGCGACAGTGGTTCACCAGCGGCCCAAACGCGCCCCAGCGCGACCCCGAAGTGGTCGCAAATTGGCGCCGCTGCGCTCCCCGACGGCATGGGAGTTGGTTTAGCAGCGGCCTGCTTGAGCTGGCGCAGCCACAAAGTATCGAACGTGGTGACAAGGTGGCGCAGGGGTTGCTCCGACGTGGTTCCGACATTGCTCCACGTGGTTCCGAAGTGGTTACGACGTGACCCCAAGGAGATCCAAATGTGGCTCGGGGCAGCGGTTCGCAGGCCAGCCAGGTTAACTTGAGCTTACACTGCGCGCCCAATGGCAAGTCTGCATTTCCAGTCCTGGCCCAAGAGTGGTCCATGATTGGTTCAGTGGTGGTCCCACCGCGGTGCCAGCGCGATTCCGACATGATGCCGAAACGGTTCGGGCGTGGCGCGTAGAGGGGTGGCTCGGGGGTGTTTCGCGCGCGGTTCAAACGTAGCCCCAACCATGCCCCAACGCGGCACAGGAGTGGCGCGCGCGCGGCTTGACATTGGCGCAAGGTGGGCAACGCGTCGTACAGCCACGGGTCGTTTTCAAGAACTGGTCGGCCTTGCGCCAGGAGTGGACCAAACTTGGTTCGGGGAGTGGCCCCAAACGCTTCCAAAGTGGGCCTGGGTTGGTGCCTGCGCGATCCCGACGTTGGCCATTGCGTGCGTGCGCGCGTTGTTCACGACAGCGCAACGCGGCGCGTCTTTTCGGACGTTGGGCAACAGTGGTGGGCTTGTGGCCTCACCGCGGTTCCACAATGGTCCCAGCGGGTCGCAAATCGGCCCCATTGCGTCGCCAGTGCAAACCTAGTGGCATTCGGAGGCCGTGTGTTGGAGCAACCATGGCCACGCGGTGTTCAAACGTGGTTCAAAGGTGGTTCAAAAGTGGCACCAATGTGGTCCTGAAGTGGTTTCAGATTGGTTCCGATGTGGCTCCAACGGCGCCCACGGCATGTCCATTGGCGGCTTGGGGTAGCGACTCGCAAGCCAGCCCCGCTGAACCAGAATCCCCGCTGCGCGCGACGGTGTGGCGATGGCGCCGCAACTACCCAATAATGACCAAAAGTGGCCCAGAATTGGTTTCAACGCTGCCCCGAAGTGGTTCCGACGCCGTGCTGAAGTGGAACGGGCGTGGCGCGCGGAAGGGGGCGGTTCAAACGTGGCTCGCGCGTGCTTCAAAAGTGGCCCCAGCGTGGTTCCAAAGTGGCGCGCGAAGTGGTTCCCGCGTTGCTCGGCTGTGGCGCGGGCGTTGGAATCGCGGCGCGCATTCACGGCTTGCGTTTCGCAAACAGCCGACTTTACGCCAAGAGTGGTCCAGGCGTGGTTCAGGAATAGCCGCAATGTGGTTCCAATGTGGGTCCGAAGTGGTGCCAGGGTGGTGCCGACGTTTGCAGCGGCGCGCCCGCGCGCGCGTTGCGCGACACCGCAGCGCGGCGCGTCGTTCGAAAGTTGCCCAAAGGAGGCGCACATGATGTCCCCAAGTGGTTCCAGGGTGGTTCCCAAGTGGTCGCAACCTGGTTATGCTGCGCCTCCATTGGGTTAGCGGTGTCATTCAGAAGCGGTGTACCCCAGCAGTCGTGACCACGAGTGGTTCAAAACTGGTTCAGGGATGGTTCAAAAGTGGTTCCAATGTGGTTCCGAAGTGGTTCCGAAGTGGTTCCGACGTGGTTTCGGCGAGGTCCCAAGCATGTCCTCCTGCGACTTGGGTAGCGGCTCGCACGCCAGCGCCGACAAAAATCGACTTGCAATTGCGAGTGGAAGGATGGCGATGTTGCAGCAATCGCCCACGAACGGCCCAAAGGTGGTCCAGGTGTGGCCACAGAGTGACCCCGAAGTGGTTCCGAAGTGGTGCTGAAGGGGTTCGGGCGCGGCGCGCGGGGGTGGTGGTTCAAAAGTGGTTCACGCGTGCTTCCAAAGTGGTTCCAAAGTGGTTCCAAAGTGGCGCAGAAGTGGTTCCCGCGTTACTTGTCATTGGCGTGGGGGTTGGAAGCGCGCCTTGCACCCGCGGCTTGCGTTTAGGCACTTGGTCGGCCGCGTGCCAAGAGTGGTTCAAAACTGGTTCAAACGTGGTTCCAAAATGGTTCCAAAGTGGAGCCAAAGTGGTTCCAACGTGGTTCCGACGTTCGCAACGCCGTGTTTGCGCGATTGGTTCCCAACAGCGCAGCGCGGCGTGCTGTTCGGACTTTGCGCAACAGTGGTTCGCAAGTGGTCCAATAGTGACCCCAGATTTGCCCCAGCGCGGCCCCAAGTGGGTTCTACTGCGTACCCATTGGAATTTTGATGTGGTTCAGAAGCGGTGTACCCCAGCAGTCGTGACCACGAGTGGTTCAAAACTGGTTCAGGGGTGGTTCAAAAGTGGTTCCAATGTGGTTCCGAAGTGGTTCCGAAGTGGTTCCGACGTGGTTTCGGCGAGGTCCCAAGCATGTCCTCCTGCGACTTGGGTAGCGGCTCGCACGCCAGCGCCGACAAAAACCGAAATGCAATTGCGCGCGATGGTTCGGCGATGTCGCAGCAGTTGCCCACACTTTGTCAAAAGTGGTTCAGGAGTGGTCACAAACTGGTAACGCAGCGGTTCCGACGTGGTGCTGAAGTGGTTGGGGCGCGGCGCGTGGAGAGGTGGTTCAAAAGTGGTTCACGCGTGGTTCAAAGGTGGTTCCAAAGTGGTTCCAAAGTGGCGCTGAAGTGGTTCGCGTACGTTGTGGCGACATTGCGGGAGGACTTGGGGCGCGTCGCCCATCCGAGATTCGCGGTTGGCAAGCATTTCGCAGTGTGCCACGAGTGGTTCAAAAGTGGTTCAGGTGTGGTTCCAAAGTGGTTCCAAGATGGTTCCAGTGTGGTTTCAAAATGGTACTGGCATCGGCATGGGCGCACGCCCGCGCCTTTTGAGCGACAGTTACGCGCACATGGCCCGAACGCTGCGCAAAAGTGGTTCACAAGTGGTTCCAAAGTGGTTCCAAAGTGGCCCTGAAGTGGTTGCAAGTTGGTCCTGCTGCGTTTCCCGACAGCATTGAGGTCGGTTCAGATGTAGCGTGCGCCCGCAATCGTACCCACGAGTGGTTCAAAAGTGGTTCACAAGTGGTTTCCGAAGTGGTTCCAAAGAAATCCCGAAGTGGTGCCGAAGTGGACCCGAACAAAGCCCAGCCAGGTCCCACGTTGGTCCAGGTGCGCCTGGGGGTATCGACTAGCACTCGGCTCAAGCGAGCCTGACCCCCAGTGCGCACCGATGGCAAGTTGGCTGCACCGCCATGGCAAAAGTGTGGTTCAAAAGTGGTGCAGGCATGGTTCCAAAATGGTCCTGAAGTGGTTCCGAAATGGTGCTGAAGTGGTTTGGACTTGGCGCGCGGGGTGGTGGTGGTTCAAAAGTGGTTCACGCGTGGTTCCAAAGTGGTTCCAAAGTGGTTCCAAAGTGGCGCTGAAGTGGTTCGCACGCGGTGTGGCAACCTTGGTGAATGGTCTGGGGTGCGTCGCCCATGTGAGATTCGCGGTTGGCAGGGCCTTCGCAGCGTGCCACGAGTGGTTCAAAAGTGGTTCAGGTGTGGTTCCAAAGTGGTTCCAAGATGGTTCCATTGTGGTTTCAAAATGGCACTGGCATCGGAATGGGCGCACGCCCGCGCCTTTTGAGCGACAGTTGCGCGCACATGGCCCGAACGCTGCGCAAAAGTGGTTCACAAGTGGTTCCAAAGTGGTTCCGAAGTGGTCCTAAAGTGGTTGCAAGTTGGTTCTGCTGCGCTTCCCACCAGCATGAAGTTCGGTTCAGATGTAGCGTGCGCCCGCAATCGTACCCACGAGTGGTTCAAAAGTGGTTCACAAGTGGTTCCGAAGTAGTTCCAAAGAGGTTTCGAAATGGTGCCGAAGTGGTTCCGAACAAAGTCCAGCCATGTCCCAAGTTGGTCCAGTTGCGCCTTGGGGTATCGACTCGCACTCGGCTCAGGCGAGCCTGACCCCCACTGCGCACCGATGGCAAGTTGGCTGCACCGCCATGGCCGAAGTGTGGTTCAAAAGTGGTGCAGGCATGGTTCCAAAATGGTCCTGAAGTGGTTCCGAAATGGTGCTGAAGTGGTTTGGACGTGGCGCGTAGAGGGGGTGGTCCAAAAGTGGTTCACGCGTGGTTCCAAAGTGGTTCCAAAGTGGTTCCAAAGTGGCGCTGAAGTGGTTCGCACGCGGTGTGGCAACATTGGTGGATGGTCTGGGGTGCGTCGCCCATGGGAGATTCGCGGTTGGCAGGGCCTTCGCAGTGTGCCACGAGTGGTTCAAAAGTGGTTCAGGAGTGGTTCCAAAGTGGTTCCAAGATGGTTCCATTGTGGTTTCAAAATGGTACTGGCATCGGCATGGGCGCACGCCCGCGCCTTTTGAGCGACAGTTGCGCGCACATTGCCCAAACGCTGCGCAAAAGTGGTTCACAAATGGTTCCAAAGTGGTCCTAACATGGTTCCAAAGTGGTCGCGTGTTGGTTCTATTGCGCTCGCCAACCGCATCGCACGTGCTCCACCAGCGATTTGCATCAGCAGTCGTAGCCGCGAGTGGTCCAAAAGTGGTTCAAGGGTGGTTCCAAAGTGGTTCCAAAGTGGTGCCAAAATGGTGCGAAAGTGGTTCCGACGCGTTCCGAACGTGATCCAAAGGACGTCCGATCTGCGGTTTGGAACACGACCTCATGAGACGACAATTAACCCGAGTCTGCAATGCAAACCGATGACAAAGCGATCACCCCGCCATGGCCCAAGAGCGGTTCAAAAGTTGTTTATACTAGGCCCGATTGTGGCCCGAGGGTGCCCCCAATGTTGTCCCGAAGTGGCTCGGGCGTGGCAATTGGCGGGGGCGGTTCAAAGTGGTTCCCGCGCGGTTCAAGCGCGGCCCATCCCCTGCCCAGAATAAAAACGCCGACCGCGTCTCGGACGAACGCCTCAGCCAGCGCGATACAGCGGCCAGCGCTGACCCGCCGCGGTGGAGGTGCGTCCGCGCCGCGCCGCCCGCGGGCCCCGCAGCTGACAGATGGCGCGCGGCGGGCGCGCCCTTGCACCCCCCCGTTCACCGCCCCCCCCCCACCTCCGCGCGCCAGCTGCGGGGACATGCTTCGCTGTGGCGGCGGCGCCGCCCAATCGCGCCTGTGCGAATCAAACGCGGCGCCCGACCGCGCTGGCCACGAGCGAAAATTGTCGCCAAACACGTCGCCCGAACAGTGTAAATTCACAGGGAAAGAGCACGCGGCCAACGCCGAGCCCGTCGGGTCGATGCATTTTTCGCGCCCGAGCCTTTCGGCGGGGTGCGAACATCTGCGGCGGGCAGGGGGCCGTCCCCAGGGCGAACGCCGCGAACTGGTTTTCCCATGGGGAAGAGGGGTCGGCGCGCGGGTGCACAATGGTTGCGCGCGGCGCAACCCAGTCGGGCCACCCCGAAGTGGCGCAAAAATCGTTGCCTCGGTGGGGCGCGCTGGCACCCACCGCGCAGCGCGCTCCACGCGCGCGCCCGCGCGGGCGGCCCGACAGCGTGGACGCATTGCCAAGCGTTGCTGCGGGTGCTTGACTTCGGTCTGTGGCGCGCAACTTGGTAATCCAATGGGCTGGCCGTGCCCGCGGCTGGTTCAAAAGTGGTTCAGGAGTGGTGCAAGTGTGGTGCTGAAGTGGTTCTGAAGTGGCGCTGAAGTGGTTCGGGCACGGCGCGTGGGCGGGGTGGTTCAAAAGTGGTTCACGCGTGATCCAAAATTGGTTCCAAAGTGGTTCCAAAAAAGGCACAGAGGTGGTTCGCGCGTGGCTTGCGGCGTTGGCGCGGGGGCTGGCGCGCAATGCCTTCGCGACCTGCGTTTTGGCATTTGGTCGGCCGCGTGCCAAGGGTGGTTCAAAAGTGGTTCAAAAGTGGTCCCAAAGTGGTTCCAAAGTGGATCCGAAGTGGTTCCAAAGTGGTCCAACGTTTGCAGCGCAGTGCTTGCGAGCCTTGCCCACGACAGTGCAGCGCGGCGCGCGTTGAACGAACGTTGCGCAAACGTGGTTCGCAAGTGACTCCAACGTGGTCCCAGCATGGCCCCAAAGCGATCGCAACATGGCCCTACTGCGTCTCCAATGTATTATTGGTGTGGTTGGGAAATGGTGTGCCCCAGCAGTCATGGCCACGAGTGGTTCAAAAGTGGTTCACGGATGGTTCAAAAGCGGTTCCAAAGTGGTTCCGAAGTGGGTCCAAAATGGTTCTGGCGTGCCAGAATACGTTGGCCTAGGCATGTCCATCTGTTGCTCGGGATAGCGATCCGCGAGCAAGCCCAGACAAACATATACCCCGATGCGCGCAATGGCAACGCGATGTTGCAGCGGTTGCCCAACACTGTTTCAAAAGTGGTTCAGGAGTGTTTTCGCAATGGTCCTGAATTGGTTCCGACGCGGTGCTGCAGTGGTTCGGACACGGCGCGCGGAGGGAGTGTTTCACAAGTGTTGCACGCGTGGCCCAGAGATGGGTACATAATGGCCCCAGCATGGCCCAGAAGTTGTTCGCGCGTGACTTGCGGCAGTGGCGCAGAAGTTGGAAGCGCGCCGCGCATGTTCGAACCGTGTGGTGCACGTGGTCGGCCGTGTGCCAAGAGTGGTTCAAAAGTGGCTCAAAATTGGTGTCAAAGTGGTTCCAAAGTGGAACCGAAGTGGTTCCAAAGTGGTTCCAACGTTGGCAGGGGCGTGCTTCGCGCCTTGTTCACGACAGCGCGGCGCGTCGCGTTGATCGTACGTTGCGCAAGAATGGTTCGCAGGTGGTCACACAGTGGTTCCAAATTGGTCCCAAAATGGTCGCAAGTTGGTTCTGCTGCGCCTCCAATGTATTACTGGTGTTGTTGAGAAGTGGTGTGCCCCAGCAGTCATGGCCACGAGTGGTTCAAAAGTGGTTCACGGGTGGTTCAAAAGTGGTTCCAAAGTGGTTCCGAAGTGGGTCTAAAATGGTTCTGGAGTGGCAGCATACGTTGGCCCAGACATGCCCATTTGTGGATTGGGATAGCGACCCACGAGCCAGCCCAGATAAAGCACATTTCTCGTTGTGCGCAATGTCAGCGCGATGTTGCAGCAGTTGCCCAAGCACGGTTCAAAAGTGGTTCGGAAGTTCCCCAGCGTGGCCCCGAATTGGCCCCGAAGCGGTGCTGCAGTGGTTCGGACATGGCGCGCGGAGGGAGTGGTTCAAAAGTGCTGCGTGCGTGGTCCAGGCATGGATGCAGAATGGTTGCAGCATGGCGCGGAGGTGGTTCGCGCGTGGCCTGTGACATTGGTGCGGACATTGGAAGCGCGCCGTGCATGTTCGATCCGCGTGGTGCACGCGGTCGGCCTTGCGCCAAGGGTGGTTCAAAAGTGGTTCAACAGTGGTTCCAAAGCGGTTCCAAAGTGGAGCCGAAGTGGTTCCAAAGTGGTCCAACGTTTGCAACGCAGTGTTTGCGAACCTGGCTCACGGCAGTGCAGCGCGGCGCGTTGATCGAACGTTGCGCAAACGTGGTTCGCAAGTGGCCCCAACGCGGTTCCACACTGATCCGAAACTGGTCGCAAGTTTGTTCTATTGCGTCTCCAGTGTAGTATTGGTGTGATTGAGAAGTGGTGTACTCCAGCAGTCATGGCCACGAGTGGTTCAAAAGTGGTTCACGGGTGGTTCAAAAGTGGTTCCAAAGTGGTTCCGAAGTGGGTCTAAAATGGTTCTGGGGTGGCAGAAAACGTTGCCCCAGGCACGCCCGTGTCTTGCTTGGGATAGCGACCCGCGGGCAAGCCCAGATAAGCCTGATTTCTCGTTGCGCCCAATGGCAGCGCGATGTTGCAGCACGCGCCCAATAATGGTACAGAGGTTTTTTTTTCAGTGGTGGTTGCAAAGTGGTCCTGAAGTGGTTCCGAAGTGGTGCTGTAGTGGTTCGGGCTTGGCGGCGGAAAAGGTGGTTCAAAAGTGGTGCACGCGTCGTTCCAAAGTGGGCCCGAAACGTTTCCGAAGTGGCACGGAAGTGCTTCGCGTGTAGCTTGCGACATCGGCGTGGGTTTCCGACGCGCCTTTTTCATGCACGATTGGCGTTGGGCAAGCCATGTTGCGCTAGGAGTGGTTCAAATGTGGTTCAAGAGTGGCCCCAAAGTGGTTGCAAAGTGGGCCCAATGTGGTTCCAAAGTGGTTCCGACGGTGGCAACGGCGTGCCCGCGCGCGCGTTGCACGACGGGGCAGCGCGTCGCGGTGTTCGAACGTTGCGGACGAGTGGTTGGGGTGGACCTAAGGGTGTCCCAACATGGCCCAACCGTGGCCGCAAGTTGGCCTTGTTGCGTTCCCAACGCAACTCGGGCGGCGCTTCTGGCACGCTGGCTTGACACCTGGCATGTGTCACATGGCCTGGCACCACAGGGCTGCCGTTGGCAAGCGTGCCCATGCCCTTGCTTGTGCCGCCAGTATTGCTGTGGGCGGGCATGCCCCCCCCACCACCTGGCGCTGCCATCGCAAGCTCGCACCGCCCCTCCCACCCTTCTTACCAACTGCAGACTGGCCCCCGCCACCGACGGCAAACGCGCGGTGCCGCCGCGGCCCGAGAGCGGTGTGAAGGCGTTTCAGGAGCGGCCCAATCACAGTTGCCAGGCGGGCCCAGCGGGGCGCGGGATTGGTCCGGAAGTGGCGCGTGGAGGAAGTGCCCCAGGTGTTGTTCGCGCGCAGCCCAAACTTGGCCCCAACGCAGTTCCAGCATGGACCGAACGGGTGTGGGAAATGACCTTCTGGCATTGGCGCGGGATGGAGCATGGCCGATGTGCCATGGCGTGATCATAGCAATCGGGCCAACGTGGGCTGGGCGTCGCCCAGAAGTGGCGCGGACGCAGCTCAAGGGTGACCCGCGATGGACCCCAACGCAGCCCCGAACTCGCAGAATTGATTATACTGCGCTCGTGCGCATCACACGCCGCAGCGCGCACGCGAGACGGTTCAACGCTTGCGCAGTCTTGGCTCGCACGTTGTCGAACCGCGCCTCCGAATTGTTTCGGGCGCGGCAAATGTGACACCCTGGGCGTCGGGGGTGCGCCCAGGCGCGGCGCGGGGGCTGCGCGCGCCATTGGACACCGACGCGGGGCGCTCAGGATCGTTTCAACCAGCACCAGAATCGACTCCGAAGTTGTGCGGCCGTGGCCCCGAACCAGTGCCAGGCTGTGTCCAGCGCGTGGCCAACCTGGCTCTGTCGTGGTGCTTGTTTGCGTGTGCACGCGGGCTCCGTTAGCATGAAAGCCAGCGTCATTGCCCATAGCTGCTTTACTTTTGGCAGCGGCCCACGGGCGATTCAATGACTTGCCCAACAAGGGTTCCAGCGCGAACCCACAGCATTGCCCAACGCAGTGCCGACGTGGTTCGGTCGTGGTGTTTTGCCGAACTTATTCAAACGTGGCCCCTAAGCTGTCGGGGCGCATTTCCGATGTGGTTTCGGCTGTGGGTTGTGGCATTGGCCCGCGGGCGGAAATGCCATGCCCAGTCTGGCGTCGCGCGCCGCGCGTGGCTTCAGGCTGCCCAACGGCTGGCCCACAACGGCGCAAACGGTGTCCAAGCGTGGCCCCAGGGTGGCCCACGATTGGTTCGGGGAAAAGTGTGCGTGAGATTTGCATTGCAAGACTGGCTTTTGGATTTGCCCAATAAGTGACCCCCCGCTACCACGACAAGCAACTGTGGTCAAGCCCGAACAGCGACGATGCACATATGCAGCGGCAGTCGGTTTAGGCTGCAGATCGCCAGTGTAGCTGGTTGGCAAAAGCATGGCCGAGTCGAATTGCAAGGTCAAGTTTCGGTGGCATCGCAGATAAAAGGAATGGGGGAATGCGCGCAAACGGCATGGGATGCCACGGCTGGGGCGCTTTGCGTTAGCGGTGCAGTGGCTCGCGTCGGTAGACCTGTGAGTGCAGATGCGCCCAGGTTTGCTTACCCAGACTCGGGCACGCCATGCTTGAAAACGCAAGCTTGGTTCGGTGATTTGTTTGATGCAGCTGGTTGTGCAGAATAGCGGTGTTTCTCGTGTGAATGAAAGATTGTATGTGTCCACAAACATAGGTATGCATAGACATGCTGTGAGTAGCACGTGTGGTGGGACGTACGCAGGCGATTTTCGCGGGACATCCATACGTATACAGTGTCAGCTCGAAGGCACAATATCCACAGTTAAACGCTTATCGCAGTAGTGATTCAAATCATGGCTTCCAGATGGTAACTCGCACGTCCTAGTTAAAAGGACCTTTTGGATTTCGCAATGCAGTTGCACGTGTCCTTCGGGGCCTCACAGGGAACCAGGGGCATCACAGTACTGGAGCCTGCGAGCTGCATTCAGATTGCGGGGACGTCTCAGGCGAACGCCGCGCGTGATCCAATCCTACATGAGGTTGTGGTCTGCGTTGTTTCCTCCCCCCTCATCATCATCACGCCCGCATTGCTCCTCCTCAGTGCCTTCCACATCGACATCGTCGTCGTCCTCCTCATCTGCCATTCTGTCTCGGTTCTCCTCCTCCGTCCTCCCCCTCCCCTCTCACGCCACGGTTTGTGTGTGTTTTGCTCCAGAGGCGCATCGCTGGCCAAACCGGCCAGCTCCACAAGTACACCAACAAACAGTCGATGAAGTAGTATGTCACCCACTGGCCATGTACTCTCGGATGTCTTTGACATTGGGCCTGTACTTGCCATGGGCGGCAGCGTCCATGGACCCTGCTTTTGAAAGCCACGTGGACAAATATAATCTCGCTGCTGACGGTCCGAACGTCTCCGTCTGAAGTGAAAGCGACCTGTATTTCGAGCAAGGTGGTGCGTGCACTGGGCACTTGACCCTCAGGCCAACTCCACCTCTCCAGTGAGTTTCAATGGACACTGGATGTCCAAGCACATGCTCTGGAACATCGGCCGCCCCAACCACGTCACCCTCGACGCCTGGAGATGCAGGCGCTCCGCCAGCGTCAGGATCAGCATCATCCAGCGACGCATCGTCGTCGCCATGAGGATCGTCGCCATCGATGTCCTTGATGGCTGCCAGTTCAACTCCTGGTCTGGGCGCTGGCGGGGGAGCAATCAAATCTCCGTTCACGGCATCGGCCCCGTGGGTGTCGATCTTGTCGTGCTGCTCCTGGGCTTCTTTAGCACTGGCTTTCAGCGGGATTGGGCCTGCCGATCGAAGTAGCCACTTGTAGTACGCGGCCGACTGGTCGCTCCTGAACATGGCCATCCCTTTGTCGAATATCGCACTGCATCCGATCACACACTGGAGGTAAAACCGTCTGGAACAGATCCTGCGGTCATCATATACCTTTGGCGCCTTAGGCGCATGAAGGACAAGACGGGACTGCCCAACGAATCCCAGACGGTCGAGCTCATCGATCAAGCACACCACTGGGATATGAGGGTCAGCCAGAGGCTTCCTGGGGCAGCAGGGAACAGCAATTTGGAATCCGAACTTCGGGTACTTTGAAACTCGGAACTCGAAACCTCGAAAACCCTGAATCGCATCGGAAAGGTTCCCGAATCGCGAGATTCGGGTCGAGACGAAACCTGAACCAAACAATCGGATGCGATCGGATTCGGAAGAGTGGAAGGCAGAGAGAGAGAGGAGCGGGGCGGAGGTGGAGGGAGAGGGAAAGGGGGAGAGGGAACAGGTGGGGGACGAGAAGGGGCGAAGGAGGGGAAGGAGGAAGGGGGCGATAAGGACAGGGGACAGGCGAGCCCCAAAAATCCTTCACTGCAGAGTCTGCACACGTTTCCCCCAGAAGTCCTCCACTGCAAAGGCTGTGGGTCCTGGAGGCCCTGGCAACCGTCGACCTGGTTCTCGCCAACAGTGAACTTCCTGATGTCGCCTCGTCTGCCGATGTCGCCGAAGATGCCGAACACGTTGCAGCACTTCCCTGTGGGGTCCATCGTAAAGACATCAAGTCGCTGAGGAATGCCGCCAGCGTCGCCTGCGCTCCCGTCGTCGCTCACGTCCATCTGTAGAAGCAGCCACGTAGAATCATCATTCGGCTGTGTCGTCACAGTTGGGACCAGTATATCTTTGCATCTTGTTGATAGCACCTGGTACACTTTAAAGTGACGTTCACCGTCAGCATCCGAAACGAATGGAACTGCGACAAAATCATATACTGCCAAGGTGCTGCGAAGAAACTCAAGCAGTAGCCTCTGCGAGTCGGTCATGGCAACACCGTCATCGGCACCGCCGCTGTCGTATGGCACGATCTCCCCATGCTCTCGAACAGGGAACTCCACTTCACCTCGAACTCCGCCGATCTCGATGGGGCCATCCTTGCCGCGCAATTCGCTGCACCCGAAACAACGATGCGTGTTGAGCTCATACGTCTTGCAATGCACGGCCTTGGATTTCATTCTAACTGGCTTTGTCGGTCTCTTCATGTTCACGATCGCTGTCCAGCAGTTCCACACGTGCTGCAAACAAGACCCAGTTCGATGTATGAGATCATCCAGCCCATCCAGATTCTGAGATAAACGCAGGGTTGAAGCAACGAACGGAAACCGTGTGCAGCGAGAATTGCCCATGACCCTCTTAGCCCTCGCGCGCGGCCCCTCGGCGACGTGGTCGTCGAACGGAATGTCTCTGAGCGCATCGACAGGGCCTCGCAATACATCTGGAAGTGGGCCTCCCTCTGCTGGTAGCATAAGCACGTGGGCCCTGAGGTTCGACTCGGGACCAAGAAAATACATGGTGAGGGGATGATGGCGTTCAGGCTGTACGGAGTCGAAGTCTTCCAGAACTTTCTGAACTATTCCAGGTTCGCCCAATCGTGCTAACAAGTAGGGCAACTGCACAAGGAACCTCAGCTTCCGCAACGCCAGCGCCTTGGCGAACTCAGCAGCTCCAAGACACTTACTGCGAAGATCCACGCTGCCGCCGAAGTCGCTGAGTGACCAACCGTAGATCTCGCCCATCCCGTCCTCGAGTGCATCACGCGCCTTCTGCCAGGCAAAAGGAAGGAGCCTCCCTTTCCGTTGACACTCGACCTTCTTGCCTTGTTCGTACGCGTCCTGATGGCACACGCACGACCCTCCCCACGATTGCAAGTCCGTCAACCACCCAGCGAACCACCGCACGAACCTGTACTGAATAAGCCACGCTTCGTTATGAATCGATGCTTGCACTCTCCTGACAAGGGTGGTGTCCCGAATCTTCTTGACGAAGGTGCAGTCGTCCCATGATCGCCGTACTATGTCAATCAATACTGACGTTGCCCTGCATGCCTTGTGGAGCGTGCCCCACCTCCACTCTGCAAAGTAGGGGACAGCAATTGAGTCGAGAAGCTGAGCGACTCCAGTGAACCTCTGTCGAACGGCAACCTGTATATCAGCAGAATAAAACCTCAAGAAATTCAAAACAGCTTTCAGACCAGTCAAAAACGATGGGAACCACTCCAGACTGCTCAACCCTCGCTTGATAACGGTGTCAACGATGTGCATCCATCCTGGAGCCACAACTGCAAATGGAAACAACCTTTCGTGGCGAGATACATTGCGTGGAACTCTGATGCCCACGTGTCCACAGAATTCGATCAATACATC
The DNA here is from genome assembly GCA_963575745.1 of Prorocentrum cordatum. Taxonomy (NCBI): domain Eukaryota; class Dinophyceae; order Prorocentrales; family Prorocentraceae; genus Prorocentrum; species Prorocentrum cordatum. The sequence goes on from CAUYUJ010014524.1 coordinate 309,029, forward strand.
AGGGCATGCACTCAACAAACGTTCCGTCCCGAAGTCCGTCGTGATGGACACGACCCTCGTCAAAAACATGCGGATGCTCTCGAACGACGGGCCCACAAGCAGCATGATCTTCCACAAGATCGCGTATGCCTTGCCCTGTAAATTCAATTGTCGGTTGCCAATTCTGACCACAGGAAGTAATATGCGCGAGCATTCCCAGGATGATGGCGATGACCGAATACAATCCATTGTTGATGCCATCAGTTCAACTCCCCTCCACTGCGGACTGCCATCTGTGAACAGGTAGATGTGGGCAGTGCCGAGCGTGTCTCTCATCAGCATACGTGTCAATAGCATACACACGGCGCCCAAGCGGATCCTGCCCAGGCGAACAACATTTCTACTGCATTTACTTGTGCGGAGCAACACTTTCCGAGATTTCTCCAGGTCATGACCGCATATGATCTTCGCCCAAGCTTTTCTGGCGGGTTCAATATAATGCAAGCTCTTGAGAAACCGAGTGGCTGAAAGGAAATCAACGACGACGTTGGCGGGAATGCATCCGAGTAGTTCTGTTGACCTGGGCTGTGCTACCACACTGAAGGGCCCAGCTCGTCTAATCACCTCAGGCGGGCACTGCGATAAAAAACACGACCTCCAGTACAGAGCTTCTCTGGGAGATGGCCCATTCGGCAGTAGCTGCCGCCCAAACCTGCACTTTGCAGAGAGAGGTACGATCTTCAGGATCCGAGATGCGTTGCTTATTTGAGAAGCGTAGTCTGGAGACGTGAATACCGTGACGATTTTTATATCAACCATTGTCATGTCTTGAGTCCGAGCCCATTTCTCAACGAGTGTTCGACATGGAAGTTCGTGTTGAGCGTCGGTGTCGTCGAACGTATTCTCGCACAACTCGGATGCACAGCACCTCCACACATCAACGAAACCGCATGGTAGTCTGAGTGGCCATCTGAGGGTCGATGCAGTTGTTATCTTGTACATAATGGCCCCCGCGACTGGTTCGTTCACGAGGCGTTGCATGTCATTGAACAGCTCCCGCGTATGTTCATTCATTTCGGTAGCAAACCTATCTGCTCTGACTGCCTCCCAAAAGCCGAAGGCAATTGCGTGCACGTATCTTGGCTGAAATGCATTCACTTGGGATGTCACCGTGAAGCCGATGAGGGATTCAGCCGCACATATCAGAAACACACACAACCCTCCGAACTCGTCGTGTGCATTGGGTCGGCGGCCTCGTTTGCGCCTTGGCGCAGCTGACGGTGACACATCATCAATCACAGGCTGTGGATCACCATCGATGCCGCCACAATCACTGTGGCATGGGTCATCGTAGTCGATTGCATCGTGATGCTCCTCCATGGAATCAGCCAAAATGGCTATGGCTGCGGTGCGCCGATATGAAGAGCAGCAAAGTTGGCAGGAAGAGAAACAGCACCGATGTCTCACCCCCGAGTCCTCTGACGTCACCAGCAGAAGGACGGGGAGGAGCGGCAGAACACGATTGGCCGAAACACTCCGAGGAACACGTTGCATTAGGAAGGGGAAGGTATACAAGCGAGGACTGATGTGTCAAATTGTGTGAAGTGTTCTTCTCTTCTGTAGTTGGTTTAACGTCCTCCTCGCCCTACTCCCCATCCCTCCTCCTCCTACTCCTTCTCCGCTTTTGCACGGTGTGTCTAAAACACTGACATCGCTGCGCGGTTTCTTGACTGATCGAGACAATCATAGCTCAATCCGCCGACCCCATCGAGGCCATTAGCGCGAGAGTCCACTGGGCCCCAAGAGTTCGGGCGTGACCCTCTTCCCCAACGTGCGCCGACAGTTTTAAGATGGGTGAAAAGCGAAGTCCCCGATGCGCCCCGACGAGTTCTAACCTGTTGGGGGAGGGCAAGAAGATGTATCGGCGAAAGTCTCTTCTGACACTCATCCTATCATCTAACGATGTGGCGATCACTTCAACGACTAAGTTGTTAGCATTAATCGTACAGCTGGTAACTCTAAATTTTCTACCTCCCTATGCTTGGGTTTGCGGACCTAGGTATCAATTTACTTTGGGGTTGGGGGATCTATGCATCACCAATTCGGCGGCTTAGCTCACAAACCAAGGCCTTACCATGCAGACGCTGGTCCTGCAGCACGGCTGGCACCCCGCGGGGATCGCATGCACCGCAGAGGCCCTGGCAGGCGTGCGGTGTGGCCCCGGCAGGGGCCGCTCTCGAGGGATCTTGTGCAAAAGGCGGGCCGGACGGCGCCACACCGCACGCTGCCATTCCAAACGCCAACCGCATAAGGAATACCCCCCCCCCAGCCAGGCGAGCCCGGAACCGCATCGATAGGCCGGGTGGGGGATCGACATGAAACGGATCGGCGGACATGGGCAGCCGAGTCGGGAGGACTCGGCGCACATCGGGAGGCCACCAGGCCTCCATGGAGGAGCCAGAGCCCAGTCACGTCGGGATCCGGAGCCGAGTCGGCTCGGCATCGGAGGCGATCGGGCTCGAGTCGGCTCGGAGGAATCGAAACGCGCCCCAGCCAGGCCTCCAGGGCAGCCAGCTCGACCCACGCCACCTCCCCAACTCGGGGGCGCCCAAGAGGGGGGCGTCCAAGAGGGGGGGGGCGCAAATCGTGGCCCCCGGCATGTGCGCGGCCCGGGGGGGGGGGGGGCCGGCGACGCAACGAAACGAGAAGAGGCGCCATGACATCTGGGGAGATAGCACGGCCCACGCCATGATATCCCCCCCCCTGCTAACCCTGGCAAGCAAACAGTAACCCCCCCGGCGATATCGCTAGCACAAAAAATAAAATAAATAATTATTTTGGGCGGCGCCCTCCGGCGATATCGTTAGCACCTAAAAAATAAAATAAAATATATAATTAATTAATTTGCCCCCCCCCCAGGCCCGAAGCTGGCGGCAACGCGAGGCGACAGCCTGAATAACCAACGCGCACGAACGCTTGCCAATGGGTTCCCGCCTTGCTAGAACACTGGGAAACTGACGCGCATCGGAAATCAAAGGTAAATCAAAAATGACAAACAATGAAGTCACCGCAAGTAACTATACTTGAAAGGACCACCCAAAGGAATCCCAGAGAAATCTCAGACGGAGGCCCACGCAGAATCTCAAAGGATCGCTATTAGAAAATCAAAATAATCTCAAAAAGGAACCCCACAGAAATCGCAAAGGGATCTCAGCGGCAGCTCAAACGAACCACGAAGGAATCTAAGGAATCTGGAAAACGCGGGCTCGCGTGGACATAAGCAAACCCTATTGCGGCCGCAATAAGGAATTTGTTTTTTTCACGTGGTCCTATGGGAGAGTCCACGGAGGGATATCGCAGACGGATTCCGCGAACCCCCCCGCGATATGTTAGCACATTTATTGAAAAGAAAATAATCCACAGGCGCCGGAGGTCGATGGGATGCTCCCTTCAGGGATTGTCGAAGGAATGTCAGAGGAACTCGAAAGAACCCTCAAAGGAATCCCATAAGAATATCACAAGAAATCCCACGCATGATATCGAAGGAACCAATGGAAGTTCAAAGCAATCTCAAAGGAGCCCAACAGAAATCGCAAAGGCATCTCAGCGGCAGCTCAAACGAACCACAAAGGAATCTAAAGAATTTGGAAAACGCGGGCTCGCGTGGACATAAGCAATCCCTATTGCGACCGCACTAGGGAAATTGATTATTTCAGGGGATCCTATGGGAGAGTCCACGGAGAGATTTCGCAGACGCATTCCGCGAACCCCCCCGCGATATGTTAGCACATGCATTAAAAATATAATAATCCACCGGCCCCGGATGTCGATGTGATGCTCTCTTAAGCAATGGGGTATCAAACGGATATGACCGGAGCCTCAAGGGACCCCCAGAAACAACATCAAAGGAACACCAGAGGAGTCTCAAAGGAGTCCCAAAATAATCACAATGGAAACGGCAAGGAATCTCAAAAGAAGCCAATCGGAGTATCAGAGGAATCTCTGAGGAATCTCACAGAAACGCACATAATCACAGGAAGCGACTCTGGGCAGGTGTGCCTTGTCGCTGGGCTCTGGACTACAAGGGGACCGGGCATTCAGATGCTTGTGGAGGCCTTTCTGGATGTCTCCTGGGAACCTCCGGGGACCTCCCCTCCGCGGACCTCTGGTGACCTGCGGGGGATATCGCTTCCGCCCCGGCCCCGGTGCCGGAAGCGTTATAATTTCCTCTGATGAGGGGGGGGGGGGGAGGGGGGTTTACTGATTGCTTCCCAGGGTTAATCATCACCCCCCTCTTGGCCGCCCCCGACAGCGCCAACCGCAAGTACCCTCCCCCAGCCCGGCCTCGAGGGCAGCGGCGGGCGCCGCCGCGCACCCTCCGCCGCCGCCGCCCCGGCGCCCTCCGGCCGCCCCGCCGCCGCCTCGGGCGGCGACTGGGGGCGCCACGCCGCGGGGAAGGCGCGAAGCTCCCTGCCTGAGCACCGCGGAGCGGATCTCTGCACTGGGGGATGGACAGGAGCCCCTGTAGTAGAGCGTGGTCTAAAGAAAACGACCTCGGGCCCAAACCTGGCGGGCGCAGGCCTGGAAAATGACGGCCGCGGCGCCCTCTCGAGAACCGAAAACGGACAGTTCACGAATCGACGTGTCAGGGTGGGGCTTCTATCCGCCCCCGATACACCCACTGGGACTAGGATCGGCAATAGCGACTACAGGCGGTCAACCGCCATATCGCGCGAAGAAACTCAAACTCTAAAACAACTTCAAAAAAACTCTAAGCCAAAACCTGCGAAAATCTCAAACTCTGAAAAAACTGTCAAACATCTCTAAGCCAAAACCTGCGAAAAGGATCTCAAACTCGGAAAAGTTCAAACCATATCTAAGCAAAAACCTGCGAACATCTCAAACTCGAAAACCTCAACTCCAGAAGAACTTCAAAAAACTCTAAGCCGAATCCTGGGGAAATCTCAAGCATACAAACAGTTTGAAACCCGAACTCTAAAAACAACCAATGCAACTCTAATCAGGCTCGGACAACTACATGCATAGGCATATATATATATATATGTATATATGTAAAAACTCGAACCGCCAGAAAACTGTTGGACAACTCTAAAACACCTTCAAACAACTCACACAAACTCTAAACACCTGAACACTTTAAAACAACTCTACAATAATCCTGGAAAAGATCGAACACAACTCTGAACAAATGTCTGACCGCCTGACGAACTGAAACCAAAACTCTGGGCAACTCTAAGAAGGCTCTAAATGCAATCCCTGGCGTCCTAGGACAGTTTACAAAGAACGTAAAAGGCTCTAAGAACAATCTGGCCTCCCACGCATCAAGTATCTGTTTTTGTTCAATATCTATGCTTCAAGTTGTTCTGGAGTTTCGGTTTCAAGTTTAATTCGGGATGAGATGTTCCCAGGTTTTGGCTTAGATATTTGCTGAAGTGTTTTTAGGTTTGAGAGTTTCGAAAGTTTGGGCTTAGAGGTGTTTGAAGATTTTGGGGAGGTTGAGTTTCCTGCTGAAGATGTTCCTAAGAGTTTGGCTGGTTTTCTCGATGGACCTCCTGTAGTATCATTGCCGAACCTATCACTGGGAGGCCTCCCAAGCGGGGTCCGAGCAGATGGGGCAGGAGGATCGCGCCGCATCGCCGCTGCCTCGTCGGCGATGCGTCCGTGATGCCGCGGCGACGTCGGCGTCGGGAAATCCTGACCCCACACCGAGCCGCATCGCCGATGCACCGGCGATGCGGTGCGATCCTCCGACACCATCAGCTCCGGCCCCACCTGCGAGGCCTGGGTGCACCAGCTGGGAGGCCGTTTTTTGTTCCTGAGACTCGGGCGAGCTTACCTGCATGGCATTCCCCCCCCCCCCTTCGGCGGCTTTGCGCCGCCCTTCCAGGCAGCGCTGCGCCGAGCAGGCGCGTAAAGGGGTGTCTCGACTTACGCGAAGCCCATAATTTCCTGTCGGGCCTCGCCACGCCACCCCATCCCTCCCCCTCCGTGCAGGTCAGCTCGCCGGCATCCCAAGCAAAAATCCCTCCGGCGTGGCCCTGGCCCCTCTGGCCAACCTGCCCACCTGGGCGGGGATGTCGAAGATGGACCAGACACCCACTCAGCAAAACGCCCTGTAGTGAAGGGGCCCTGGGACACACAAAGAAATAGACACAAATAACAGGACTCACCATGTTTTCCCACATGTTTTCTGGGGGTTTGTCCTCCCCCCCGCACTTCCCATAGTTTCACATATTTTCTGGAGGATCGACGATGCATTGTGCCTGTGTGTTTTTGTTCCCCTCCTTGTTTAGGGAAAGCTGCCAGGGGCACTCCACGTGCGCCCAGCACCGCATCCCGAGTCCAGCACGGCCGGGTAGTCAGTCGACGACCAGAAGCGACAGAATGCATCCGGCGAAACGCACAGCGATTAGAAAACCGACTGGGGACTGCGACGGCACACTCGGATGCGACTGTCGAGTGAACCGGTGCAGGGGTCCTCGGTCGACTGCCTGGGTGGGCGCTCTCTCACTGCCCGAGGATACGTGCTGTGCCCTGCGGGCTTCGCAGGGCCCATCCCCACCTGGGAGGGTGGGCTGGTGGGGCCGAGATGGCACGGCCCGCTGGGGACGGGGACAGTTTGGACGATGCTGGCTGCCGTCCAGGTCCCCGCGGAACAGCGCGGCAGCCAGGGCCCTCAGCGGCGGAAGCGGCTGGCACTGCAGAGCGCGCTTGGCGTCTGCCTCCAGGAGAGGAGAGAGCAGCATTAGTCCGAACCCTCAGAGCTCCGCGCGGACTTCTTGGATCGGCGCCTGGGCTCAGGTCGGGCATGTCCTCCTACAGGCGGATTTGGGAGGAAAAATGAAACAGTTGCGAAAAATGGTCCCCACACTATTTTTTTTACTATCTTTTAGAACTCCTGTTGTAAAGGGACACGCCCGACTTAAGACTGGGCCCCCCTGGCAGGCGCCTCCCTCTGGCTGCGCCCCTGTCGCGCCCTGGGACGGGGCCCCGGCGCCGATCCAGCGAAGTGCGCGCGGAGCTCCGAAAGTGTATGTCTGAGCAGCTTCTCTTCCTCGGCACACGAAATGAGGGCCCCTACCACACCCCACACACCCCACATCCCCCCCATCGTGGACCCCCAGAGGCCTGAAGCCCTTCCCAGGGCTGCCTTGTCCTACTCAGTCTTTCTTTGACGGCTCCGGAGCCCAGCGAGGGCCCCGAGGGGCAGAGAATTGCCCGAAACCTCCCGTCGATGTCTTGCCATTTGGATCGCAGCTAAGGTTGCTAAGGGGGGCGTCCTAAGTGAATGCGAATGTGGGTCAGGTCTGGCGGAACGTAGCCGATAGATGGGCTACACATGCACTGAGTGGCGGGAAGGGGTCGGGTACCTCTGCTAAATGGGCTTCGCCCACTGAGCTCACATCCTTGCCCCCCATAAGCCGCTCAGGGCACTTGCAACCCACTTGTAGGCTAGGCTTATGTCGGGCATGTCCTCCTACAGGCGGATGTTGAAAGAGAAGCAGAGTCAAAACATGTGCAACAATTATCAAAGTACTATAACAAACAAGAATAACCAAACAAAAAAACGTCTCTGTACAAAACCACTATATTTGGGTACTCCTCCTGTAGAGGGGCACTCCCGACTTCAGGCTAGGCCAAGCCAGCTCTAATCCACCTGGGCATCCCCTTAGAACCCCCTATCCTCTCTTAGCGACCCCGGCGGTAATCCTGGTTCTACGGGGCCCAGACATATACACCACCACCACCACCACCTCCCTCACCCCCTCCCTCTACCAGGCGAGAGGAGAGGAAGAGGAGGGTGGAGGAGGGAGGAACCGACGTGGTGGCGGTGTAAATTCTTGGGGCCCGCAGGTTCGAGCTTCGCGCCCGCCTCGTCGCAGGCCACGGCCAGGAGGTTCCCCACGGCCAGGTTCAGGGCCTCGCTGTCTGGGCACCGCCGCAGGGCATCCAGGGCAGCGGCGAGGAGCGGGGCGTGCGCAACCAGGCAGCACGCGCCCCGCAGCGCGACGGAGCCGTTCAGCAGCAGCGCCGCTGCCGCCTCCAGTGAAGGAGCAGGTGGTGCAAACATGCGGGGGGCCCGACCACGAGAGACCTTCCACAAGAAACCCAACCCTGAGACCCCAAGACGTCCATTGACGTTGGGTGTGGGAGCGTCACGCTTTCCATCGCAAAGCCATCGGCAACCGAGAAACCCAGGGCACCCTGGAGGCCAGCGGTGTGCTTCTTGGCATGGAGCTCCACCGTATGCGCGACGAAAGCACATCCACGCCCACCGCCTGGGAACTGACGTCTTCGGACCCCAGCGGGCGGCGGATAGGGGTACGCTTCGGCCCCAGGGGGGGCCCGACCAGGCATCCGGATCCACCGCCTGCCGAGGCCCCCGAGGATCGATCCCCCAGGCGGTGGTTGTGGATGCACCCCCCGCCTCGGGACGGAAACTGTCGCAGGCCCGCGCGGGTCTCCTGGATCTGCGCCGGACCCCCTCCCCGGCGACGCCTCCGACGCCTCCGCGCGCCACAGGCGGCGCCGGAGGCGCCGTTGGGGAGGGGACCCCAGAGCCGATCCAAGAGAACCGCGCGGACCGTCCGAAATTCGCGTCTGCGGGAACTCGAAAAGGCACCGAGGCTGCTGCTCCGTGGACCTGCCTCTCCCGGGGTGCGCTCTGACCAGAATTTCGAGGCGAATCCAGCCGTGGCGACGAGGGCCTCCGAGGAGGGCCAGAAGGAAGAAAACGGCAGAAGGATGGCGGTATCGGTAAATGACTTCTCCAGCTCTGGAGAAGCCCGCACGGGCCGTCGCAAATTTCACGTTTGTGCCGAAGTGGGCGGAAAATGATGGGGACGAAGACCGCCAACAATTCCTGAACATTTTGAAACGGGCTCGCTGCCAGTGTTGTTGTTCGTTTGAGGTGCAAACTCGCTTGGCCGACAGCGACCACTGTCGAATAAAGGAAGGGGGTCTGATTTGGTGAGGTCTGGTTTGAGCTGTTTTGGAGGGCTCGGGGGGTCTGGACAAATGGTCGCTCTTCCATGGCTGGTCGGGGGGGGCCCTAAGATTGCTCGTCTGGGAGGGTTGTGACCCCCCACTTTCGTATGAAATTCGGAATGCCCATTCGAGCGACGACAAGAAACGGGTCCTCCACGCAAACGCCACACTGAAAACGAAAGCGCAGTTTTACGCGCAACTCTGCGCGGGCAGCGCACGCGCCAGTGTCGGTGAAGACGAGCCCCTTTCTTGCGCCGCTCATGTAGAGGCCTCCTACTAGATGAGGCCCGCGTAGACGGGGTCGGAAGACCGCGCCGCATCGCCAATGCATCGCCGATGCGTCGGCCACGCATCGGCGACGTCGGCGATGCACCGTGCCCGTCGAGCCTCGGCCACGGCGGGGGGGCGATCGGCCGCTGCCGCGGCCCAGATCGCGGCCCAGCTGCCGGTGGCCACGAGCGCCGCGGCCACGGGGAGCAGCGCCTCGCCCAGCGACGCCTGGCGGGCCCAGGCCGCACCGAACGGCGCGACATCGAGTCGAACGGGAAACCGTGCCCCTCCTCCTCCTCCTCCTCCTCCTCCTCCTCCTCCTCATCCTCATCCTCATCCTCATCCTCCTCCTCCTCCTCCTCCTCCTCCCCCCTCTGCTCCCCCGCCTCCTGCTCTCCTCCGCCTCCTGCTCCTTCTCTTGCTTCTCCTGCACAGCCATCCCCCTCCTCCTCCCTCGTCCACCTCCTCCAACCTTCCTCCACCTTCCCCTGCCCCCCCCTCGTTTTCATCTTCGTCGTTCTCAGGGTCGGCGGCACCGGCCGTAAGGCCTTCGCAATCGAGTCGAACGGGAAACGGATCCGGTCGCCAGCGAGTCGGCCCGAATCGGAGCGGACATCGGATCGGAGCCGGCAAAGAACGGTGTACGACAAGCGTTTCCGCCACCGGGGACGCCTGCCCCAGGGCGGCAGGGAAGTTGACACGCCCCACATGCCGTAGGGGTATAAACTTCCTAGCAGCCCTGGGGGGGGGCGCCCCCAGTGGCGGGAACAACTTATTCTATACAGCCAGCCTGTCGGCAAAGCATCCCCGCGCCCAGCTCCGGCTGGCCCTGGCCGATGCCGCCGAATCGAGCCGAATCGCATCGAGCCGAGGAAGCGCGGCCCAACACGCGAATCGAATCGCATCGGCTCGGGTCGCGGGCGGCCCTGCCTGCCCCAGAAGCTCGGACACGCACCGCAGCGCCAGCTGCTGGTGCTTCGCAGGGGCCGGGGGCCCCTCGTCCGCGAAGGCGACCTGCAGCGCCGCGTCCACCAGCAGCTCCATGGCCTGAAGGGTGGCGTCAGAGAGGGGGACCAGCTCGGGGGGGGGGCACATCGACCTGGAATCGGCGACACATCGCCGGTAGACCGGCGACAGGCCCCCGAGGGCGAAACCGCACGTTCCTGGGCGGGTTGGCCTATCGGGCACCCATCGGCGATCAATGAGAGATTGGGAGTCGATGCATCCCCCCCATGAGCCTATCGAAGAAGAAGAAGAAGAAAAAACAAAAAATCCTGGCGAATTCTTGGATCTGCGCTGGACCCCCCTCCCCGGCGCACGGAGCGCGCCAGGGGCGGCGTCAGAGGTGCCGCTGGGGGGGGAGCCAGCGCGGATCCAAGACACCCGCGCGGAGCGCCAAAAGTTTCCGTCTGTGCCGCTGTTTCTTCTCCGGTATCCCCCCTCACACCCCAACGTTGCCCCTCGTGGCCTGGTGGGCCCCTGGCTCGCCGGTGCCGAGCAACTTCTGCGCCGCCAGCCGGCGGGACAGGTCCAGCAGCGGCAGCGGCTCGCCCCCGCCCCTGCTGGAGCGCAGGGCGCGGGCGAGCGCGGCCACGTCGCGCGTCCGCGCCACGGCGCCGCCGCGGGCGCAGCAGTCGCAGAGGGCCTCGAAGGACTGGCAGGCCGCGGTGTCCCCGCCGCGCTGCAGCGCCTCTACGCCGCTGCTCCGCATCCTGGAGACGTCGCCCCCGGCCGGCGCCGTCCGCGCCTGGGCGCACAGGGCGCCGGGGAACCTCCGCGCCAGGGCCTCGAGCTTCGGGCCGGCGCTCGCCGCGCTCCTCCTGCAGGGAAGCAGGAAGCTGGGAGCCCCGCGTGTAGACACTCACGCAGCTGGGCCCTGTCCCGTGGGGCTCCTCAGAGACGCCATAGGACAACATGCAATGCATGATTGTCTGGCTGGTTGTCTGGGCGACAGGTATTGAAACACAGATACGCAATGCGTTTAGTCATGTGCCACTAAGTGGTAGACAAACATAATGTAGTGCAGTGAACACGCTCCTGGCCCAGAACATTGCGTAAGCATAAGCTTGCGGAGGTCCGCGCAGATCTCTTGGATCGGCGCTGAATCCCCCTGGCGGCGCCTCTGACGCCGCCCCTGGCGCGCTCCGTGCGCCAGGGAGGGGACTCCAGCGCCGACCCGAGAAATCCACGCGGAGCTCCGACAGTGTGCGGGTATGCGGCTTTAGACTTAAGCCGCGCGTTGAGTGTTTAAGCTAGTGTTTCTGCAACGTTTCGTTCCCCAGCTCGGGGGCGTCCCAGGGGAGGACGTCCAAGAGGGGGGGGCGCATATCATGGCCGGCGGCACGTGCGGGCCTGGGGGGGGAGGGGGGGCCAGTGACGCATTGAAGCAGCAAGAGGCGCCGTGATGAAATCTGAGGATGTATGATGGCCGCCAGCATGATGTCCACCGCCCCCAAGTCATCACACACCCCTCTTGCTGAGCATGGACCAACCGTCCCAGTACTCCTTCAGGCCAAACATGTTCTAAGAACAAAAGCGCTGATCTTATAACATAAACCCGATATACATTATCCTGCGACGTACCCAACCCGTTTGCATCAAGTGGCCCGATGGATCGGCGGGTATCGTCGTGAAGAACGCAGCCCCCCAGGAATGGCGAGCTCTAATCCTGATCTGCGGTGAGTACCCTCTCTGCTGGCCTCCCCAGCAGCCCTGGAATTGGCAACAGTTTCGCAGATCGCAGCCCCCCAAGGATGGCGCGCTATTATTCTGGTCTGCGGTGAGTGCCCTCTCTGCTGACCTCCCCAGCAGCCCTCGGAATTGGCAACAGTTTCGCAGATCGCAGCCCCCCAGGGATGGCGCGCCATTATTCTGGTCTGCGGTGAGTACCTTCTCTGCTGGCCTCCCTAGCAGCCCTCGGAAGTGGCAACAGTTTCGCAGATCGCAGCCCCCCAGGAATGGCGAGCTCTAATCCTGATCTGCGGTGAGTACCCTCTCTGCTGGCCTCCCCAGCAGCCCTGGAATTGGCAACAGTTTCGCAGATCGCAGCCCCCCAGGGATGGCGGGCTATTATTCTGGTCTGCGGTGAGTACCCTGTCTGCTGGCCTCCCCAACAGCCCTCGAAATTGGCAACAGTTTCGCAGATCGCAGCCCCCCAGGGATGGCGCGCCATTGTTCTGGTCTGTGGTGAGTACCCTCTCTGCTGGCCTCCACAGCAGCCCTCGAAAGTGACGACAGTTTCGCACATCGCAGCCCCCCCAGGGATGGCGCGCTATTATTCTGGTCTGCGGTGAATGCCCTCTCTGCTGGCCTCCCCAGCAGCCCTCGAATTGACAACAGTTTCGCAGATCGCAGCCCCCCACGTATGGCGCGCTATTATTCTGGTCTGCTGTGAGTACCCTCTCTGCTGGCCTCCCCAGCAGCCCTCGAAAGTGGCGACAGTTTCGCACATCGCAGCCCCCCAGGGATGGCGCGCCATTATTCTGGTCTGCGGTGAGTACCCTGTCTGCTGGCCTCCCCAGCAGCCCTCGAAAGTGGCGACAGTTTCGCAGATCGCAGCCCCCCAGGAATGGCGAGCTATTATTCTGGTCTGCGGTGAGTACCCTCTCTGCTGGTCTCCCCAGCAGCCCTCGAAAGTTGCAACAGTTTCGCAGATCGCAGCCCCCCAGGGATGGCGCGCTATTACTCTGGTCTGCGGTGAGTGCCCTCTCTGCTGGCCTCCCCAGCAGCCATCGAAAGTGGCGACAGTTTCGCAGATCGCAGCCCCCCAGGGATGGCGCGCCATTATTATGGTCTGCGGTGAGTACCCTCTCTGCTGGCCTCCCCAGCAGCCCTCGAATTGACAACAGTTTCGCAGATCGCAGCCCCCCACATATGGCGCGCTATTATTCTGGTCTGCGGTGAGTAACCTTTCTGCTGGCCTCCCCAGCAGCCCTCGAAAGTGGCAACAGTTTCGCAGATCGCAGCCCCCCAGGGATGGCGCGCTATTATTATGGTCTGCGGTGAGTGCCCTCTCTGCTGGCCTCCCCAGCAGCCCTCGAGAGTGGCCACAGTTTCGCAGATCGCAACCCACCAGGGATGGCGCGCTATTATTCTGGTCTGCGGTGAGTACCCTCTCTGCTGGCCTCCCCAGCAGCCCTCGAAAGCGGCAACAGCTTCGCAGATCGCAGCCCCCCTGAGTCCGCGAGTGGGAGGGAGGAGAGAGGAGGGGGGGCGGGAGCGGAAGGAGAAGCGCAGGCGGTGCTCTATTCAAAACGAGAACCCAACACAGGAGGAGGAGGGAGGAGGGGAGGAGGAGGAGGAGGAGGAGGAGGAGGAGGAAGGAGACGCGACCCCACTGCTCTCTTCAAAACAAGAACCCAACCGAGGAGGGTTGGGGAAAAAAACAAGACATAACATAAACCCGATATAAGAAACAAGACAGCCTCAGCAAGAATGGCTCTAAGAACATCTCGCGCAATTCTCAAAATAGGGTCTTGGAACATTCTCTGGTGGGCCTATATAGGCGAACCTGGACGCCTCGCCACTGCTTGATCCTGGCCGCCCCCGACCAGCTCCTGTGAAGGGGCCCTGGGACACACAACTAAATCGGCACAAACAACAGGATTCCCCATGTGTTCCTATATTTTCTGGGTTCTTGTCTTCCCCCCCACGGACCATATTTTCCCATATGTTCTAGGGAATCGACGATGAATTGTGTCTGTGTGTTTTTCCCTCCTGCTCCTGGCCCAGCCGAGGACCTTCTTGTGGAGGACGCCCTGCCGGGCCTCGGCGGGAGTGACCACCTCCAGGAGCACGCCGTCTGGCTGCACCAGGCGGCACCCGGGCGCGACGGCGCCCGCCCACGCGGCCACCTCCAGCAGAGGGGGGGCAAAACTGAACAGACACGAATTCCATGGCTTCCTGCCATCCGTCCTCATCACGGGTCGGGCGAAAAGGGGGGATAGCAAAGGGGGGGGGGTGAGAATCAGATCACCTAGCTGATTTTCCCGGCGCCTCCCGGCGCCAGAGACGGCCATGTATCGAGGAATGGGCCCCTCGCTGGGGCCGAAACCAGCTGCATGCATCAGAGTTCGTAAGCCCCCCTTTCCCAATGCCCCCCTCTCGTCCGGCCCGATCATCTTCCGGGTTGTTTGTTCCTCTTCTCCCACCTTTTCCTTGCCTTCTTCCCAGTTCCATGGAAATCAATGTCCATCTGTGTCTGTGCCCACGGGAGCGACGATCAGAACAAGTCTTAGACAGTCTTACGCGAGATGACGCAGCGGCCGTACGCAGCGGCTTACGCGGGCCGCCCGCGCGGCACGCCACCTTTGAAGTGAGGGCGCTTACGCATGACCTGCGCGGGCAGCGTACGCGCCAAGGTCGGAGTGAACGACCCCGTCCTGTCTTGCGTCGCTCGTTTAGAGGCCTCCCAGACGAGGTCCGAGTAGATGGGGTCGGAGGATCGCGCCGCATCGCCGATGCATCGCCGATGCATCGGCGACGCATCGGCGGCGGCGTCGGCGATGCATCGGCTGACGTCGGCGCGGGGAAACACGGGCTCCACATCGAGCTGCACCACCGATGCATCGGCGATGCGACGCGATACTCCGACCCCATATCTACTCGGATCCCATCTAGGAGGCCTAGATTCGGCGGGTCCATGCCCTCTCGCGAACCGAAAACGGCCGATTCCTTAATCGACGTGTCAGGGTAGCAGGTCTATCAATCTCCGAATCTACTCGGACCCCATCCAGGAGGCCTAGACCATCTGTCCCTCCTGCCACCTCCGGCGACGCGTCCATGTCCACCGTCGCGAAGACGATCCCGGCGGGCTGCGCCGCGGCCAGGGCGCGCAGGACCGCCGCCTGTGCCGCCATGCCCACGGCGTGGGCCCTCGAGAAGCCACAGCACACCGCGGCCTCCGCCGGGCAGCCCGCCAGCAGCGCGGCCACGTCCTCTGATGGGCGTGATTTCCACCACCACCACCATAAGTTGGAGGGGGGGTGGTCCTCCTTTCCTCCTCCGCCTCCTCCTCCTCAACCTCCTCCTGTTACTCCTCCTCTTCGTCCTCCTCCTCCTCCTCCTCCTCCTCCTCGCCCTCGTCCTCCTCCTCCTTCCCCCCTCCAACTTCTGGTGCTGGTGGTGGAAGACAGGCTCGTCGTCCTCCGGCGTGCGCACCTCCCAGATCTCGCAAGGGGCGTCCGGCGGCACGGGCGGCAGGCTGCCGGCCTCCCACGCGCGGAAGCGCAGCGCCGCGGCCGCTCCGGAACCTCTGCGCCGGGGCCCACCCCGGTCATCGGATATACCCAGCGGTGTTCGGTCGGAGCCGGCAGCGACCGATCGGCACTCCACATCGGTCGCGACCGACCGCGCCCGATCCCAGAGTCGGTCGCGACCGGTCGCGATCGATTTTGAAGCGAATCGGTCGCGGCCGATTTTGAAGCGAATCGGTCGTGACCGATACTGAAATTTGAAGGCAAATCGGCAGTGACCGGTCTCGTCGGTCGCGGCTGGAAAATTCAAGTCTCCAATGGTCAGGGTAGCTGGGGCCAGGGCCCCCCCCGGGGGCGCGCTCTGACCAGGACGCCGAGGAGAGCCCCTGGGCGTGGCGGCGGAGCTCCCCGCCCGCGTGGCCCAGAGAGGGGCGAGAGCACGAGGAAGGGACACCCGCACGACGCATCGGAGGAGCGCCGGGCGATGCTGAGTGGGGTGGGCGGCTCAGGGGAGGCGGAGGGGGAAACGTACCCCTTTCGTGCCCCTCTTGTGGCCCAAGGGGGCCCCTTCAGGATCCCTTTAGAGCACAGCGGCGTGCATCTCTTCACCCCCCACGAATCCGCCAGCGTGCCTCTGGGCACGGAGTGGGCGTGCCCTCAGGTCCATTCCCTCATCCGCCAAGCCTCCGTCCTCACTCCTGAGGAGTCTCTGAACGGACCTCGAATGGCCAAATCTTCGTGGGCTTCTCGCGTGCCCCCTGAGGGGGGTCCTCGCACAACTTCTCGCATGGCATGTTACGGGTCCAAGAAGGCCTCAGGACGGGCCGGCGAGGGCTCCAAAAGGCCCCCGAGGCGGACCAGGAGGGCCCCGAGAGGCGGAAAGACCGTTCCATGGCGGCCAAGATGGCCGCAAGCTCGCCCTTTCTGCTTTCCGACGCTGCAAGAGGGTCCAGGAGGCCCCAAAGATCGCCACGAGACGCCCCAAGAGGCCACCAAGCGGGCCACAAGACCGCCCAAGAGCGCCACAAGACGGCCCAAGAGGCGCCCAAGACAGCCCCAGCCCCAAAAATGGCCCAATCGAGTAAACAAGAACAGAAAATCCGAGCCGTCCGCCCCAATCCAAGATGCATCCAAGGTTGCCCAAGAAGCCTCCATGACGGCCTCAGATGTGCGCAAGATGGCTTAAGACAGCCCCAGATGCCCCCAAGAGGCTTCCACGACAGCCCAAGAGGCCGCCAAAAGAGGCCTCCAGGAGGAACCGAAAAAGGCCAAAATCATTGATTCTCCTCAGGTGTTTGAAGGGGTTTGACATTTGCTTCTTGTCGGCCTTCAGACGGCCCGATACGGCCCAAGAGGCCCCCAAGATCGTCCCAAGATCGCCCAAGAGGCCTCCAAGATGGCCCCAGAACGGCGCAAGGGCCCCCAAGACTGCTCCAAGAGGGCCCCAAGACGGCCCAGGAGGCCTCCAAGACGCCCAAGATGGCCTCCAAGACGGCCCTGGAGCACCCCAAGTCGGCCCAGAGAGGCCCCAAAGACGGCGTCCGACGGCGTCAAACGGACCAGGAGGCCACCAATATGGCCCAAGATAGCTTCAAGATGTTCCAAAGCGGCCCGAGAAGCCCCAAGAGGCCTCCAAGACGGCCCAAGAGGCCTCAGAGGTCTCCAAGAGGGCCTCCAGGAAGGCCCCAAAATGCCAACATCATTGATTTACCTTAGGTTGTTGCAGGAGTTTGGCAAGTGCTTCTTGTCGGCCGTCAGACGGCCCGAGACAGCCCAAAAGGCCTAAAAGATCGCCCCAAGATCGCCCAAGAGGCCTTCAAGATGGTCCCGGCACGGTCCAAGAGGCCCCCAAGACGGTCCCAAGAGGGCGCCAAGACGGCCCCAGAAGGCCCAAAGACGGCCCAAGAGGCGCCCAAGACAGCCAAGGACGGCCCAAGCCCGCCGAAGCCGCAAAGACGGCCCAAGATGGCTCAAAGATGCCCCCGAGTGTGCCAAGGAGGCCTCCAGAATGGCCCCAGAACGGCCCAAGAGGCCCCCAAGACTGCCCCAAGAGGGCCCCAAGACGGCCCAAGAGGCCTCCAAGACGCCCAAGATGGCCTCCAAGGCGGCCCTGGAGCACCCCAAGAGAAAGAGGCCCTCAAGACGGCTCCCGACGGCGTCAGACGGGCCAGGAATGTGCCAAAACTGCCAACCGGGCCCCCGAGAAGCCCCCAGAGTCCCCCAAAAGCCCAAGGAGGCCCCCAAGATGCCTCCAAGAGTCTCCCAGGAAGCTCCCAGGAGCCCCACGAGTGACCCCAGAGGCTCCCAAGATGTCCCCCCTCCTCCTCCTCCTCCTCCTCCTCCTCCTCCTCCTCCTCCTCCTCCTCCTCCTCCTCCTCCTCCTCCTCCTCCTCCTGATCTGCCCCGCCATCCTCCCCAAAGTGTTCCCCGAAATGCTTCCACAACGGCTTGGGAACACATGGTCCGATAGCTTGGCAGAGCTCTTGCCACAACGCTCGGCCACATGGGCGATTCCAAAAGGCAGGGGGCGGCGGTGATTCGCCGTAGGCGTCTTCGATCCGCCGCCCCCTGTGGTCTTGCCACAGGGGTGCCCCGCGTGCTAGATCCTTGTGGTCTGAATTGGGCTGTGTTTCCAAGAGATGTCTCCCCTGGGTCTTCGGCCCGTCCCGCCAGCCACCCGGAAAGGACCAGAAACGAGCACAACGTCCGCAACAATTCCCCGAAGACGCCCAAGATCGGCTCCAAGACGGCCAAGATTGCCAAAGATAGCCTCCAAGTTCGCCCAAGAAGCCTCCAAGATGGTCCAAGATGGCCTTCAAGACGACCAAAGAGGGTCCAAGATGCCTCCAAGTCCGCCCAAGAAGCCTCCAGGACGGCCCAAGATGGCATCAAGATGGCCCAACACGGCTCAAGAGGCCCCCAAAAAGTCTCCAAGACGGCCCAAGAGGCCTCCAGGAAGGCCCGAAAAAACCCAAATCACTGATTGTCCCATTTTTTATACAACACAAAATGCATTTGTTTCTTTTTCGGCCTTCCGACTGCCCGAGACGGCCCAAGAGCCCCCAAAGATCGATCGCCCCAAAATCGCCCAAAAGGCCTCCAAGATGGCCCCGGCACGGCCCAAGAGGCCCCCAAGACTGCCCCAAGACCGACGGCGTCAGACGGGCCAGGAGGCCACCAAGACGGCCCAAAATGGATCGATGACGGCCCAAGACGGCCCAAGAGGCCACGAAGAGGTTTCCAAGACGGCCCAGGAGGCCTCCAAGATGGCCTCCCTGAAGAGGCCAGGCGACTGGGAGCCAACCAAGAACAATGCGGGCACCCCCCCACCATCCCTTTCTAAAAAACAAAACAAAAAACACTCTGCCTCCAAATTCGGAGCATGCGCACCGAACCCGATGCGGCCTCCCCCCACCATGCCTGTCAAAAAACAATCCAGAGTACACTTGGTGGCGGCGGCGGCTGCGGCGGGGGCAGCGGTTGCGGCGGCGGCGGCGGCGGCGGCGGCGGCGGCGGCGGCGGCGACGGCGGCGCGGCGGCGGCGGCGGGCGGCAGCGGCGGCAGCGGAGGCGGTGGAGGCGGCGGAGGCGGCGGCGGCGGATTCGCCCCCAGTAGCTGCCCATCCAAAGACGACTGCTGAATATGCTGCGGCTCGGGCCAGGGTCGAGTGCTACGTATGTGTTGGGAGGGCGGGTGGTGGTGAGCGAAACGGCTCGCGGGCGGGGGTCTTGATCACTGTTCCTTACTAATATA
The DNA here is from genome assembly GCA_963575745.1 of Prorocentrum cordatum. Lineage (NCBI taxonomy): Eukaryota > Dinophyceae > Prorocentrales > Prorocentraceae > Prorocentrum > Prorocentrum cordatum. The sequence goes on from CAUYUJ010014524.1 coordinate 328,234, forward strand.
AACCCCCACCCCCAGGCGACTGGGAGCCAATCCAAGTCCATGCGCCCCCCCCACCATCCCTTGTAAAAAACAATACAAACCACACTCTGCCCCCACCATCCCGTGTAAAAACAATACAAACACACACTCTGCCTCCAAATGCAAAGCATTCGCAGCGAACCCGATGTGGCATCCCCCCACCATCCCTTTCAAAAAACAATACAAAGTACACTTGGCGGCGGCGGCGGCGGCTGCGGCGGGGGCAGCGGTTGCGGCGGCTGCGGCGGTGGCGGCGGCGGGGGCGGCAGCGGCGGCAGGGGCGGCGGCGGCGGCGGCGACGGCGGCGGCGGCGGCAGCGGTGGCGGCAGCGACTGCGGCGGCAGCGGATGCGGCGGTGGCGATTCGGCAGCGGGGGCGGCGGCGGCGGCGGCGGCGGCGGCGGAGGCGGATGCGCCCCCAGTAGCTGCCCATCCAAAGACGAGTGCTGTATATGCTGCGGCTCGGGCCAGGCTCGGCTGCTACGTATGTGTTGGGAGGGCGGGTGGGAGTGAGCGAGACGGCTTGCGGGCGGGAGGGGGACTCTTGACCCCTCCCTCTACCCCCTCCCCTGGACCTGGACGGGGGGGGTCGCTGGTAGTTGGAGCGTCCAAGATGGCCCAAGACGGCTCCAAGACCGCCTCGGAGAGCCCAAGATGAGCTCCAAGATGGCTCAAGATAGCCTAAGTTGCCTCAAGATAACTCCCAAGATGCTCTAAGAGGCCCCAAGACCGCTCCAAGGCAGCTCCAAGAGGCCTCCGAGATCGTCAAGGAGACCTCCAAGAGTCCAACATCCGTCAAATACCAATGAACATCAATGATTTGCGCATCAGCGCCCGCTCGCTGTCGATAGCCGTCCGAGGCCTCAAGGTGGCTCCAAGATGGCCCAAGAGGGCCCCAGGATAGGCCCAAGAGAGCCCCAAGGCGGCCCCAAGAGCGCTCATGAGTGCTCCAAAAGCGCCCCAAGAGTCCACGTTGGGGCTCCTGAGGGGCAGCCCAAATTAGAGAACCCCTCTTGATTGATCGATGGCCTCCAAGATGGCTCCAAGAGCGTCCCCAAGGCTCCCAAGAGCGTCCGCAAGGCTCCCAAGAGCGCCCCAAGATGGCCCCAAGAGGCGCCCAGACGGCCCCAAGATGCACCAAAGAGGCCTCGAAGTGGTCCCCAAGAGGCCCCCAAGAAGCTCCAAGATGATTTCCGAGGCGCCCAAGATGCCCCCAGGCGCTCCGAGAGGCCTCAAACAAGGTGAGCGTGGCGAAAAACCCAACCATATGCAGTTGTGAACACCGTCGTTGTATTCACCGCATTCGGAGCTCCATATAGGGCGACGGTACATGTAAGGGGTGCCATTTTTTCAGGTGGGCGCATGCGAAGGCGGCCACTGGGGCTGTTGGTGGAATTCTCTATGGGATCACGAAGCGCCTGAGAGGCGTGCCGAAACAATTGTGGCGGGCGCATGCGAAGGCAGCCAATTGGGTCGTCGGTGGAGCTCGCTATGGTGCCGCGAAACGTGTGATGGGTGTGCCGACATGTGTGCGGCGGGCGCATGCGAACGCAGCCACGAAAAGTGTGAGGCCACGAAAAGTGTGAGGGGTGTAGCTTCCTTCGGGGCCACGAAAAGTGTGAGGGGTGTGCCGGCATGGGTGTGCGTGACGCATGCGGGCGCTGGTACTGGGGCCTTCGGTGGAGCTCCCTGTGGGGCCACCAAACGTGTGAGGGTTGTGCCGAAATGGGTGTGCGTGACGCATGCGGGCGGTTGCGCAAAGGCCTTCGGTGGAGCCCCCTGTGGGGCCAGAAAAACGTGTGAGGGGTGTGCCGTGCGTGACGCATGCGGGCGATGGCACTGAGACCTTCGGTGGAGCCCCCTATGAGGCCGCGGAACGTGTGAGGGGTGTGCCGAAATAGGCATGCGTGACTCATGTGGGCGGAGGTACTGGGGCCTTCGGTGGAGCTTCCTACGGGGCCACGAAACGTGTGAGAGGTGTGCCGAATTGGGTGTGCGTGACGCATGCGGGCGGTGGCACTGGGGCCTTCGGTGGAGCCCCTTGTGGGGCCACGAAACGTGTGAAGGGTGTGCCGAAATGGGTGTGCGTGACGCATGCGGGCGGTTGCACAGGGGCCTTCGCTGGAGCTCCCTGTGGGGCCACGAAACGTGTGAGGGGTGTGCCGAAATGGTTGTGCGTGACGCATGCGGGCGCTGGTACTGGGGCCTTCGGTGGAGCTCCCTGCAGGGCCACGATGCATGTGAGAGGTGTGCCGAATTGGGTGTGCGTGGCGCATGCAGGCGGTGGCACTGGAGCCTTCGGTGGAGCCCCCTGTGGGGCCACGAAACGTGCGAGGGGTGTGCCGAAATGGGTGTGCGTGACGCATGCGGGCGGTGGCACTGGGGCCTTCGGTGGAGCTCCCTATGGGGCCACGAAACGTGTGAGGGGTGTGCCGGAATGGGTGTGCATGACGCATGCGGGCGCTGACACTGGGGCCCTCGGTAGAGCTCCCTGTGGGGCCACGAAACGGGCGAGAGGTGTGCCGAATTGGGCGTGCGTGACGCATGCGGGCGGTGGCACTGGGGCCTTCGGTGGAGCCCCATATGGGGCCACGAAGCGTGTGAGTGGTGTGTTGAAATGGGTGTGCGTGACGAATGCGGGCGGTGGCACTGGGGCCTTGTGGAGCTCCCTATGGGGACAAGAAGCGTGTGAGGGGTGATGGTGATGATGACGGCACTGATCACGACGATGGTGGTGATGAGTGCGGTCGTGATGAGGATGATGATGGTGATGACGTTGGTGGTAAACGATGGCGATAATGATGATGATTGAGATGATGACGGGAGGAGGGAGGAGGGGGAAGAGGAGTGAGTGACGCGGGGCGCTGTCTCTGCAAAACGAGCACCCAACACCACAGGATGGTTGGGAAAAAAACAAGAGACATCCGAGGAAGCTCTTCCGGTCGTCATTGTTTCATCCTCCTCCTCCTCCTCCGGTTCCTCCTTCTTATCCGACTCCTCCGCCTCCTCCCTCCTCCCTCCTCACTCTCCCCCGCATCCTCATCCGCCTCCTTATTTGCACTTCCAAATGAAGCCAGAGGAGACTCCGACAGTCATTCAACTTATGGATATTCTGTTCGCCCTCAGTCTTCCTCCTCCTCCTCCTCATCTTCCTCCTCCTCCGCTTCCTCCTCCTTTCATCGTCGTCATCGACGTCTTCGTGGTCGTCGTCTTCGTCGTCGTCGTCGGGTGCGTCGTCATTGTCGTGGTCATCGCCGTCGTCGTCGTCGCCAGCGTCGCTCTCTTCCTCTGTCATCCCACCGCCTTCTCTTCCTCCTCCTCCTCCTGGTCCTCCTCCTCCTCCTCCTCCCCCGCCCCGTCCTCTTCCCACTCCTTCCACAAGGAGGAACAAGAAGAGATAGGCGAAGGCAGAAGGAGGTACGCGCGAAACCCACGTCAGTCGGTATACTCCGCAAAAAGCTGCTGTTTTGGGATGAGCTGGTGGGAAACTTTTTTTGTCGCGGCCGCAAGCGAAAACTCAGGAGGCATCCGAAAGAGCTGGTGGGAAACGCGAAGCGTCATGAATTGTTGAAGAATGTTGGCATGTGCTTCTGTTCGGCCTTCCGACGGCCCGAGACGGCCCACGAGTCCCCAAAAATCGCCCCAAGATCGCCCAAGAGGCCTCCAAGATGGCCCCAGAACGGCCCAAAGGGCCCCCAAGACGGCCCCAAGAGAGCCCCAAGATAGCCCAGGAGGCCTCCAAAACGGCCCAAGATGCCTCCAAGACGGCCCTGGAGCACCCCAAGAGGGCCCCAAGTCGGCCCAGAGAGGCCCTCAAGAACGCGTCCGACGGCGTCAGACGAGCCAGGAGGCCAACAAGACGGCCCAAGATGGCTCCAAGAGGCCCAAGACGGGCCCAAGAGGCCCAGAGGAGGCCTCCAAGAGGGCTTCAAGAGGGCCTCCAGAAAGGCCCGAAGAGGCCAACATCAGTGGTCTCCCCCGAGTGTTTGAAGGATTTGGGCATTTGTTATTTGTCGGCCTTCCGACGGCTCTAAACGGCCCAAGAGCCCCCAAAGATCGCCCCAAGATCGCCCAAGAGGCCTCCAAGATGGCCCGCCCCGTGACGGCCCAAGAGGCACCCAAGACTGCCCCAAGAGGGCCTCAAGAGGGCCCAAGGGGCGTCCAAAACGCCCAAGACGGCCTCAAAGACGGTCCTGGAGCACCCCGAAGGGTTCCTACAACGGCTGGGGGGGACACATGGCCCGATAGCTCGGCAGAGCTACCTGGGAAATGATTATTATGCCGCCGCCGCCGCCGACGTCGTCGCGGAGGAGGAGGAGGAGGAGGAGGAGGAGGAGGAGGAGGAGGAGGAGGAGGAGGAGGAGGAGGAGGAGGAGGAGGAGGAGGAGGAGGAGGAGGAGGAGAGGGACACGGCGGAAGCGTGGGCCGCGCGAAGCTGATTGCCAGCCAGGAGCCAAGGAGGAGGAGGAGGGGAGGAGGAGGGGGAGGAGGAGGAGAGAGGAGGAGGAGGAGGAGGAGGAGGAGAGGAGGAGGAGAGGAGGCGGCGGAGGAGGATGTGGAGGAGGAGGAGGAGGAGGAGCCAGGGGGGGGGGCGGCACCAAAAACCTCCAGTGGTTGCGCAAACCGCCCGAGAGTGTCTTCCTCTCCCGACGCAGCACCGGCGCCGCCGGAAGGGGCGCCTGGGGAAACAAAAAGGCACCGATACCTGAGGTGCGTGATAAGCAGACTTCCGACGCGAATCCAGCGGTGGCGGCGAGGGCCTTCCAGGAGGCCCAAAACTGCGAGAACGAGAGGGAAGGGCAGCGGTATCTAAAAGAAGAAAAACACCATAAACATATACTTTTGGCGCTCCGCGCGCGCGCGGACTTCTGGGATCTGGGCTGGAACCCCCTCCCTGGCGCGCGGAGCGCGCCAGGGGCGGCTCCGGGAGGCGCCGCCAGGGGTCTCCAGCGCGGATCCGAGAAATCCGCGCGCAGCGCCAAAAGTTTGTGTGCCTGGCCTTGTCTCCCTCCTCGATTTCCTCCTCCGAGCGCCCTCCCC
>CAUYUJ010014524.1:338290-350790 GCA_963575745.1 Prorocentrum cordatum
GCATAGCAAGGATGAGCAGCGTTCCCAAAGGTACCCTCGCATCCTTACCTCCCCGGCCCATGCTTGGCCACTTCAGCTGGCCGCGCCCCGCTCGACAAGCTTCGAAACGGCCTTCCGAGGCCCTTGCATCCTTATCGTGCATCCTCACTGTACGGGTCGACTATACCTCCTCACGCACGTCTGGGTATCTGGAGGTGTCCGCACGCCTGATCAGCGCCGAGGAAGGCCAGAAGCGCTCCGGCGGCCTCCTCAAATGGCCATCGCCTCCTGAGGCATCAGGACCAGCCAGTGTGGCCCACGGCGAACCGATGTCCACCGTCTCTCGGCCTCTGGGAAGAATGCCTGGAGAGCGTAACAAGGGAGGCCGATCCTAGGGGCCCACGATAGGCGTGGCCAGGACGGCGTCGGTGTACGATGTCATGGGCGCCCCCCCGTCAGCTGGCACCCGACCACGACGGCGACGGCGATGACGACAAGCCCCAGACGACGACGGCGACGGCGACCTGAACGACCTCTAAGAACGACCCCTCGACAACGACTCCCGACCACGACCTCCCGTCGGCGACGACGAGGCGGCGACAACGACGACCACGAAGGCCACCTCGACGACGACACCCCGACGGGCGGAGGCGGCGGCGGCGGCGACGACGGCCTCGATACCTGTCTCCTGACGACGACCCCCAAGACGGGTGACGACGAGGACGACGACCTGTCGCAGACGACGGCAGCGCCCCGCGGCGACGACGGCCACGACCGCCGACGACGATATCCCGGCGCCGGCGGCGGCAGCGGCGGCCCCAGGGGGCCTTCGGCTCCCTCTGCCCCCCGGGGGGGGCCGCGGCGCGCCGCGCGCGCAAGGCCTACCCCTGTGGATGCCACGACAATGGACACCCGAACAGTCCTATCATTGAATTCAAAATGTGTTCAGAATGTCGGAAAGCATTATACACATGATTTTAAACGTTTGCTTCACATGCTTAAAAAAAATTGGAAATGATGTGGCAGCGTGCCTCCTCTCCATGGATCGTGCTCCGCAGCCCCCCCCCCCCGTGCGCCCGCACGCGCGCGGCGGCTCGGGCCACGCGCGCGGGCCGTGCCCGACGGGACGGCACGGCGGCACCCCCGCCGCCGAGAGCTGCGGCAGGCTTGGGCTTCGCCACCGCGGGGGGGGGAGTCTCCACCCGAGGGGCCGAGGGCTGGCGGGGAGGAGTGGCGGCGGGGTGGGAGCAGGAGGGACGCGCGCAAGCGAGAGGAGGAGAAGGCGGCGGAGGAAGGAGGAGGAGGAGGAGGCCGATGCATACCACGGCCGAGGTTGTCAGGGAGGAGTGGTGACGGGGCAGGAGCAGGAGGGACGCGCGCAAGCGAGCGGAGGAGGAGGCGGAGGAGGCCCAAAATCTGCTGGTGCTCCCCGTGTATTCTGCCCGTGCTCTCTCGACAAGTCACGACTGCATACCACGGCCGCCAGAAATCCAGGGGGGGCCCAGGGCTCCTTGGGGATCCCGCCTCACATGCTCTGGTGGGGTGCGCTGGAAGCAACATATATCAATATGTTAGGCCTCCACGGAGCTCGTCGTCGCCATGCCCGATGGAGGCCCAGAAGTTTCGAGCGCGGCCTGGTCGCAGCTAAGGCGACGACGAGGCTTCCCTCGAAATCATGGTCGGGAACTGCTCCAGAATGGGTCCGCGGCTTTTGAGCCCCAGGCTTCCGACGGATCAACGGTGCCGATCGCCGCGTTTTGTGCCGAGATCGACAACCGAGGGCCGCTAACGAACCCGTCACGGGGGAAGAAGAGAAAAGGGAGGAGGAGGAGGCGGAGGAGGGGTAGAGACGACGAGGAGGAGGAGGTGGACAAAGAGGAGGGGGGGAGGAGTTCTTCTCCTTCAACTCTCAAGCATTTCGGGAGCGCTTGTGGGCAATAAGAAAACCTCGGACTGGGGCGTCAAGAGCCATGGTTTGCCCCCCGTCGTCTATTCGCCAGGTAGTCAACCATACTGCTGTAACCGTACAACTGCACTATTCAGTCACGCCCGAAGGAGTAGCAAGAGGGAACGACCGACGCGGCGCCAACGGCAGCCCCAGGGAACCACGACGGTAGACGATTCAGAAAGGGCAGGGACACGAGCAGGAGGCTGAATGACTACCTACCAGACCACCCCAACCCAACCCGAAGACCCGAATTTCGGGTTGGGGGGGTAAGGGTTCCACGCGTGCTTTTTCGATGTTTCCCGACCCCCCCCCCACTAGAAATCGAGGGTAGATCTGAGCCTTCGGGTTGGGTTGGGGTGGTTTGGTGGGTGGTGACTGAAAGAGCATGGGCGCGGCCAGGGGAGTCACACCTGGGGCTTCGGCCCGTCCCGCCAGGGTCCCGGGAGGAGTGCCCGGACCCGGTTGCCAAGGATTTGTCTCTCCAGATGGCTCCAAGACGACCCAATATGGCCTCCAAGATGCATCCAAGACTGCCAAGATGGCCTCCAAGACGGCTAAGATGGCTCCAAGATGCCTCCAAGACGAGCCAAGATGCACCCAAGACGGCCTAAGATGGCATCAAGATGGCCCAAGACGGCCCCAGGAGGCCCCCAAGAGACCTCCGATACGGCCCAAGAGGCCCCCAAGAGGTCCTCCAGGAGGACCCGAAGATGCCAAAATCATTAATTGTCCTTAGGTGTTTCAAGGATTTGGGCATTTGCGCTTTTTCGGCTTTCTGACGGCCCAAGACGCCCAAGAGGCCCCCAAGGTCGCCCCAAGATCGGCCGAGCGGCCTCCAAGATGGCCCCATGACGGCCCAAGAGGCCCCCAAGACGGCCCCAAGAGGGCCCCAAGACGCCCAAGATGGCCTCAAAGACGGCTAAGATGGCTCCAAGATGCTTCCAAAACGGCCCAAGATGCACCCAAGACGGTCTCAGATGGCCTCCAGATGGCCTCAGACGGCCCAAGAGGCCCCCAAGAGGCCTCCAAGACGGCCCAAGAGGCCTCCAAGAGGTCCTTCAGGAGGGCCCGAAGAGGCCAAAATCATTGATTTCCCGCAGGTGTTTGAAGGATGTTGGCATTTGCTTTCCTAGGCATTCCGACGGCTCACGACGGCGCAAGAGGCCCCCAAGATCGCCCACTAGGCCTCCAAGATGACTCCATGACGGCCCAAGAGGCCCCCAAGACGGCCCCAAGAGGGCCCAAGAGGCGTCGAGGAGGTCTTCCAGGAGGTCCCGAAGAGGCCAAAATCATTGATTTTCCGGGGGCTTTTGAAAGATTTTGACCTTTGCTTCTTCTCGGCATTCCGACGGCTCAGGACGGATCAAGAGACCCCCAAGATCGCCCAAGAGGCCTCCAAGATGGCCCCATGACGACCCAGACGGCCCCCAAGAGAGCCCCAAAAGGGCCCAAAACCGGCGCAAGAGGCCTCCAAGACGCCCAAGACGGCCTCTAAGAACTTCTGATATGCCCCAAGAGGGCCCCAAGACGACCCAGACAGGCCCCCAAGACGGCTTCCGACGGCTTCCGACAAGCCAGGAACGCCCTCAGACGGCCAAAGAGGCCCCAAGACGCCCCCAAAGGCCCCCGAAACCCTCCAAGAGGCCCCCAGGAAGCTCAAGAGTGCCCCAAGAGGCGCCCAAGAAGCCTCCTCCTCCTCCTCCTCATCCTCCTCCTCCTCCTCCTCCTCCTCATTTTTTTTCCTCATCCTTCCCCTCGTCCTCTTCTTGCTCCGCCATGCGTTCCCCGAAGTCTTTCCACAAAGACTCGGGGAACAACTGGCCCGATAGCTTGGCCAAGCTCTGGCCCAGCTGTCGGCCACAGAGGCGCTTCCAAAGGGGCAGGGGGCGGCGGTGATTCGCCGTAGGCGTCTTCGATAACTTTATAACTCTAGACGGGGTGACGTGCCTGCGCCGATGAAAAGACAAGGTCCGGCGGGCCTGCGCCGGCGTCTGCGAGTCCAGGGCCACGCCTGTACCTACCGATTGGACGTGCCGAAGAGCCAGGGCGGCGGTTTCGCTGATAAAAACGCTCGCGCCAACAGCGCGATAACGAAGATATGCGTGCGCCCTGTCATTGGGCGCGACCGCGGCGCCCGCGCCTGGCCGCGCGCAGCGCCCGCGCGGAAAAATCGAGTGCCCCCGCGGCGCCTACGCTGACAACTCGATTGCGAAGCGACACCTGCACTGCATCATTTGACGCGTTCGCGGTGCGTGCGCAGAATCGCGCGCACAGAATGCGCAGATGAAGCGACGGCGCCCGTGGCGCATGCGATAGCGCCGCCATACCCCATGTTTCGACCAGCGTGCGTTGTCCGCGCCGAATCACGCGCGGCGGGAGTGGAACGGAGCGATGGTTGGACCGCGCGCCCTCGGCGCGACGTCGCTGGTTTTGTGCGGAGCAGGAAGGAGCCACCTAGGCGCGGAAAGCATCGAAACCCTCGCTCGAGAGGTCGATGTTGCGACGATTCATTGGCGCGCTCACCTACCAGGTCGCAGAGCCTGGACAATGCGTTCCGCTGTCCGCCTTTGGCTAACGTTCGGCATCGGAATACGGAGCTATGCATTCAGCCAAAATGGCCACGGACGACATTGCCGTGGATGCGAAGATGACGGCGACGGCGGTGACGGCGACGGCGGTGACGGCGATAGCGGCGAGGCAACTGTCGCGGCCTCAATCGCAACCATGTACATTGAACCCCGTCACGCAGATCGTCTCCCAGTAAGGTACCCCTGCCTCGTCCGGATAAAACATGGAATGACAACACGCCTGTGGCGAAGCCCCCGCGGACAGCATCGGACTCTGCCCCACATCGGAACCCGAAGTCGACTCGAGTCGAGATCGCCAACCATCGACATCGAGGCCGCCTCGAATCGGAGAGGTTCAGCTGACTACCTAACAGACCACCCCAACCCAACCCGAAGACCCGAATTTCGGGTTGGGGGGGGTATGGGTTCCATACGTGTTTTTTCTATGTTCCCCGACCCCCCCCCACTGGAAATGGAGGTCAATTTGAAGCCTTCGGGTTGGGTTGGGGTGGTTTGGTGGGTGGTGATCAGCTGACCCTGCCCCCCCCCGCCCCGACGATCCGCGGACGCTCGGCGCGGGGCGGGGGCGCCTGCGGCACGTCTCAGCAGAACGGCCGCGCCTGCCTGCGCCGCGGCGACGCGCGCCGCGGGCGCGGCTGCCGCGTGCGCGCCGCCGCCGCCGCCGGACGACCGGCCGCCGCCGCCGCCGCCGGACGACGACGACGACGACGACGACGACGACGACGACAACGACGACGACGAGGACGGCGGCAACGACGACGACAAGAAGAACGCCGGCGCTGGAGACGACGATGACGACGACGACGGCGACGACGGCGCTGTCAGCAGCGACAGTGGCGTTGGCGACGACGGCGGCAACGCCACCAACGCTGCCGCCGCCGACGACGGCAACGGCTACGTCTACGGCGTCAACGGCAACGACACCGACGACGACACCTGCGGAGACGAGGGCGACGGCGGCGACGACGACGCCGAAGACAGCTGCGACGGCGAGGCCGAGCGCACAAATGGGGGAGTGGTGCGAATTGACCCCGTGGTCAAACCCATCCGATGGACAACTCGCGAGTGCAGGCGAAACAAATGGATCGCCCAGGTGTGACAGGACAACGGCTCCCCCAGCTGTTGCCCGAGGACGACACGCGCCTCTGAAGCTGATGCCAATGTCGGAGCAGACTGAACGCTCCAAAGACGGTCGACAGCCGAATATCTCGCGCACGCCCTGTGAGAAGCCGCGACCGGATATAACTGCAGCCGACTTTCTCGCGGACCTGCAACGCAGAGAACGTAAAGTTGACCCACCACGCTCCGCTGGAGGTGGAAGGGCGGGGATGGAGGGAGGAGGATCGGGCTGCCCTGGAAGCCTCTGGGAACCTCTGGTCAGGCCCCTTGGAGACGGGAGGAGAAGGACCCCTACCCTCAAGCGTCGCGAAACACACTACACGTGCTTCTCAGCCGTTCAGGCGTCTCCATGGGGCCGGTGCTCGGCGCCCAGGGCCATCCACAGAAACGGCTCGAGCCGATACACCGGTGCTGGGGAAGGGGTCCCCGGCTCCGCGGGCCCCCGTCCCGCCAGCCCTCCGGGCGTAAGTGGTCTGGGGCGGATTGTCTTCCAACCCCTCGATATTTTCTTCCGGGGAGAGGTTTATCACTGGTCCCTATTAATATACACCCCTTCCTCCAGGCGACCAGCAGCCAACCAGGAACAATGCTCACCCCCCCAACACCATCCCTGTCAAAAAATACACAACGCTCTCTGCCTCCAAATCTAGAGCATGCGCAACCAACCCGATGCGGGCCTCCACACCATCCCTGTCAAAACCTAGACAAAGTAAACTTTGGGGCAAAGTCTGGAGTCATGCTCGTGAAGCCCGCGAACACTTTGTATTGTTTGTTGACAGGGACGGCGGGGGTGTCAGCATAATACCTGCTGGGCGCAGGGCTGCCGTCTTTGACAAAACACACTAACAAATGCACATCGCGGCTGAATCTGGATCACTCTCGGCCACCCCGCGATCATTGCAAAAGGTTTTGAGAAGGACGGCGGGGGTGGTGGCGTATGGCCTTCTGTGCGCAGGCTACCAGACACAATGATGGGCATTGGTTTTCGATAAGGATGGTGATTGCCGACATGTTTCCCAATGTGTGTTTTCACGTGCGTGCGCAGGCCCGCCTGACACACTCTGCACGTGCCCCGAACGTGGCGCACCTGGCGCGGCTGGAGTATGCGGCACACCTGGCGCACGCGGAGGCAGGTGGCGCATTTGGCGCACCAGGCGTGCCTGGCACGCTCGGGCCCCAGGGGTGCCTGGCGCGCGTGGCGCGCCTGGCACGCTTGGCGCACCTCGCCCCAGCATCGCGCACATGGATTCGGTTTTGGTTCCCAGTAGATGTCCATCCAAAGACGACCGCTGGACAAACTGAGGCTTGGCTGTTATTATGTGTTGGGAGGCCGGGTGGGAGTGAGCTAGACGGCTTGCTATCTGGAGGGTGCCTTGGCCCCTCCCCCATACCCCCTCCCCTGGACCTGGAGGGTGGGGACCGCGAGACGTTGAAGCGTCCCAAATGGCCCGGGATGGCTCCAGAAGAACCTCAGAAAGCCCAAGCTGACCTCAAAGATGGCTCAAGATAGCCCAAGATGGCTCAATATGGCTCCCAAGATGCTCCACGAGGCCCCAAGACCAATCCAAGACGGCTCCGAGTGGCCACGGAGCCCCCCAAGGAGGCCGCCAGAAGGGCAAAACCACAAAAACACATTATGAAATCGATGACGTTTGCATTCTCGCCTTTTCGCTTCCGATGACTTCTCGAAGCCTTAAAGCCAGCTCCAAGAGGGCCCCTGAGGGCCCCAAGAGAAGCCCCCCCCAGGGCGCCCCACCAGCGCCCCAAGAGGGGCCCAAGAGGCGGCGCCCAGGAGGCCCCAAGAGGCACCCAGGAGGCCTTCAAGAGGCTCGACGCTACTAGAGGCCCCCAGGACCGCCATGAGGCTTTCACGACGCTCCAAGAAGCCCCCAACAAGCTTCCAAGAGACATCCGAGGAAACGCTGAGAGGCAACTTGTCTGGGCATCGTTTCTAGATGAGCTGGTGGGGATGCATTTGTTGTTCGTGAGCGCGCAGGGGTGCCAAGCGCCGTCAAGAAACATGGCTAACAAGCAACGGCCTAAATTCCGCGAAACGAGGAGGGAACGAATGCAAGCGGAACACGAGGCGAAAACAGAGGAAGAGGCGAGGGAAGAAAACACAGGAGCGAGCCACGCTGGGGATATTTTTTCGGTCGCGGCCGCGGGACAAGGGTCAGGCGGCGAAAGCAAAGTCCGGGGCACGAGCGAGGCGAATTAGCTACAACAGGCACAGGCAGTGCCGGCCCGCTCACAAAGCAGCCACGAAGCTGAACGGCGGGTGACGCCGAGGGTGTCCTGATCCTGAGAGCTCGTGCGCGCGCACAGACAAAATGTCATGGAATTCGGTGCCTGTCACAGTCTGAGACGAGAACCGGGAGCTGGTGGGGATATGTTTTTTTTCCGGTCGCGGCCGCGCGACGAGGGTCAGGCGGCGAAAACAAAGTCCGGGGCACGAGCTAGGCGAATTAGCTACAGGCACAAGCCGGCCGGCCCGCTCACAAAGCAGCCGCGAAGCTGCAGGGGAGCTGACGGCCGGGGTATCCTGAGAGCTCGAGCACGCGCACAGACAAAATGTCATGGGATTCGGTGCCTACCACAGTATGAGACGTGAACCAAACCAAGTCCGTCAATGTAAGTGAGGGCAAGTGGGAGGCCGGTGAAGTGAGTCGCCGTTGGGGCGCCAGGCTCCAAACGCCATGACGACGTGTGCTGCCAGGTGGGTTGAGCTGTCGCAAGCCGTGATGCCACGCAACTGGGAAAAGCTGATGGTGAGCCTGGGGTGCTGTAGCTGCTGCGGAAGGCTGAACCACTCCGTGGCCATACCAACACCCGACAGACCACCCCACAGTGCAAGGGGGAACCAAGCGACTGTGAGCCACGCAGTGCGTGCCGGCACGGCGTCAGGCCTCTGAATGAAGGGGGGGAGGACCAGCTGGCGTGGTGAGCATCGCCAGCGGGGAAGAGTAAGGGGAGCTGCACTGGTGGAAATGCTGCCTTCAGGACGCCAAACTGAACCGGGGACAAGCATATCCCCAAGTGAACAAACCTGGCTGTACCTCCCGACGTGGTCCTCCAGGGCCGCAGCTGACCGCCGCTGGGACTGAAAAGACAGTCCACGTACAGCTGTTGGCGTGGGCGGCCCAGGGAGGGGGGGGACACCACCAACGTCGGACAGTACGTCGGCGGCCCCCGGGGCCAAGAGCGGGGGACACCCGCCAGGTCCCCGAGGAGAGAGGCGGAGGGAGAGCCGCCCCTCTCCTCGGTCAGGCCCCCGCACCCATGGAATAGGGGAAGTGGTTGGTCCTCCAGGGTCGCAGCTGATCGCCGCTCAGGTCAGTGAAATATTGGGTGGGTCCTTCGAAGGTTATGGCGCCGAGGGACGGGTGGGAGCCTCTCCGCGGACCTCGGGCTGCGCTGAGTGCTGGTCCGTCCTTGCGGAGAGCGATGCCTCAGCGGGGATGGTGGGTGTTGGTCCTCGGGGGTCGCAGCTGATCGCCGCTAGACTCAGTATTACTTGACAGAGATGTGAAATATTGGGTGGGTCCTTCGCAGGTTATGGCGCCGAGGGACGGGTGGGAGTTTCTCCGCGGACCTCGGGCTGCGCTGAGTGCTGGTCCGTCCTTGCGGAGAGCGATGCCTCAGCGGGGATGGTGGGTGTTGGTCCCCGGGGGTCGCAGCTGATCGCCGCTAGAGTCAGTATTACTTGGCAGAGATGTGAAATATTGGGTGGGTCCTTCGCAGGTTATGGCGCCGAGGGACGGGTGGGAGTTTCTCCGCGGACTTCGGGCTGCGCTGAGTGCTGGTCCGTCCCTGCGGAGAGCGATGCCTCAGCGTGGATGGTGGGTGTTGGTCCCCGGGGGTCGCAGCTGATCGCCGCTAGAGTCAGTATTACTTGGCAGAGATGTGACCAGGCAAGGACGCCCTCACCGCCAGGCAGACGGGGGGAAGGCTGTGGCCAACTTCCTGCCACAGGGCAGGAAGTGGGCCACAGCATCCCCCCCGCCTGCCTGGTGGCGAGAAAAGGCTTGCCGCAGTCCTCTGTGTAAGAGCAGTGAGCGATGCCACTTCCAGCCTCCGCCACACGCGCTGAACCCAGCGCTGTAGCTGATGAAGTCTGGCCCAACCTTTGCCCCTCGCTTCGCTGAGGAGCGACAGAGCCTGCACCCACTGCCCGACCTTCCCACACTCGCTGATCTCGGGAATGTAGCTGAAAGCTGGCTGCAGCGTCGCCTTCCACCACTCGCTGCGCAGCGACAGAGCCGATGCCACTGCCCGCCGCACGCCCGACCCCAGCGTTGTAGCTGATTATGTTGGTGTCCAGCTTCACGTTGGACACTCGCGGAGCGGGCATGGAGCCTGAGGCCACTGACACCTTTCTCGCACGTGCTATTGTCAGCGATGTATCCGATGACGTCTGGCCAAATTTAGACAGTGCCAGCTGCCACTGGCCGCCTGTCTCGCACGCGCTGATCGCAACTTTGTACCGATGGCGTCTGTCTCCAACTTCGCGGCACATACCCGCCCAGCAGGGACAGTGCCTGTTGCCATTGTCCGCCTTTCACGCACACTCTGATCCCACTGCTGTAACTGATCACGTTGGGCTCCAATGCCGCCTGCCGCATGTTGCTGGGCAGCGACAGGGCCTGCTGCCAGTGTCCACCCTCCTCGCACCTGATCCCAGCGCTGCAACTGATGACAGTTTGGTGGGGATACGCGAAGCGTCACGAATTGCGGGGATCGAGAGGCATGAAGAGAAGGTAGATGCTCAGACAGGTCTGGCATTTCCTGCACGCAGTCGCGCGTCTGCACGATTTTCGAATGCTGTCAGAGGTTCTCAGAGGGAGGCTTGGAAGAGGTTATCAGAGGTGGTCAGAGGAGAAGGCTGGAGAAAGGTGTTGGAAAAGAACGAGTTCTGGAGGTTGTTTGGGGACCAAGGAAGAAGAGACTGTCAGTACGAAGTTACTCACAATCTCCAGGGAATTATACGTCATGCGATGCTGCCCTTGTCGTGGTGTCCTCATTGGACGTATTGCTTGCAAGCTGGTGACCGTCAGTTCCCGTTCGTCAAACTCTTCTTCTGTGCCTTTTGGCATGGCTCGCCATCTCGCCGAAGCCGCGCTGAAGGGCATCGGGCGACTAATCAGAACACGCCTTTGTCGCGTCGTCTTGCGAAGAAAAACCACGCTGCCTCGGATTCCGAGGCGGATCCAGCCGTGGCCACAGGAACGCCCTCGGAGATCCAGAAGTGCAATAATAATTGTAGCCCCCAACACTCGATTAGACGACGACGATGACGACGGGACGACGACGACGACGGCGACAACGGCGACTGCGGCGGCGACAGCCACGGCAACGACCACGACAACGCCAATCTTCGAGAATCTCCAGGAGCAATCGGCAACTTCCTAGAACCTGCGACAAAAATCCTGAGGTCCGACGTTGGGAGAGAGGTGCGGCATCGCCAAAAATCACGACAGGAGCCCTGGATGCAATCTTTCTGCGGCAAATTTCGAGCCAGCTCGATCCGTGATGGTCCCGGGGCCCGGAACGGGGCGAAGCTGCTCGGTGTAGACAACTTGCACAACGCCCAGATCTCAGGGCTCCGCGCGCTCTGGTCGTTCCGAATGGCCACATGGACGAAGGCATGGCGAGCATCCAGCCGGGTTCGTTCTCAAACCCCACCTCGGGGTAACCCCCCCTCTGCGAACCCCCGGACACTAAGCGAGGAGAGCCGGAGGCCTGCCAGGGACTGCCTGCTCGAAGCCCGGCAGCGAGGGCGGCGGCAGCGGCGGCGGCGGGCGGCGCGTGCCTCCTCTCGAACGTGCGCCCGAAGCGGGCGCCGCCGCCGCCCTCCAGACTGCGCAGGGTGAAGCGCAGCAGCCCGTCGTCGTCGATGAGCCTCTCGGCACAGCCAGGCCGTTGCAGACCAGGGCGGAGCAGCCAGCGTCAGGGGGGGGTGGTCGGGCTCAGGGGCGGCAGTCTCGAGGTGAGAGGCTTCCCAACGTCTTCGCCGAGGTTCTGCCGCTTTCCGGCCCCAGGGGTGCCATCCAACGCCCTCGACTCGCCGAGGGCGTTCTGGGGGGTGCCCGAATCGTTCCGAACGGCCGCTGGAGAGTGGAAGCGTCTCCCGAACACCAAGTTGGGCGCCCGAGTTATCCGGGGTAACTCGGGTCCGGGGTAAGTCGGGTTTGGGTTCCCGAAAAACGAACCCGAGTTAACCCTGACCCGAGTTACCCCTGATGATTCGGGGCTCTGGACGCCCGAAATATCCGGGGTAACTCGGGTCCGGGATAATTCGGGTTCGGACTCCCGAAAAACGAACCCGAGTTATCCCTGACCCGAGTTACCCCTGATGATTCGGGGCTCTGACCAAGGGCAACGTAGGGGTGGACCCGCCCAGGGGGGAAGCCTCGAGGCCGCATCGGCGGCTCGCCGCCCATGCATCGGCGATGGCCCCCCGGTAGCGAATGCGCACCATCCTCGGGCCGGGCGAGAGGGGGGGACAGCAAAGGGGGGGTTGGAGAATCTAGGGCTCCCAAATTCGCGCTTCGCGCTGCGCGAAGCGCGAAGCGCGAATAACTTCGCGCTCTCGCGCCGCCCTCCCAAAGGGAGAATAGGAGGACGAGGAGGAGGGGGAGAAGGAAGGAGGACCGCGAAGCGCGAAGCGCGAATAACTTCGCGCCCTCGGGGGAGCCCTTGGCAAAGGGGGGGTTGGAGAATCAGCTCACGCAGCTGATTTTCCGGGCGCCTCCCGGCGCCGGGAGGCGCCCACGTGTCGAGGCATGGGCCCGGCGGCGGGGCCGAAACCAGCTGCAGGCAGCAGATGTCGTAACCCCCTCTTTGCCTATCCCCCCCTTTCGTCTGGC
>CAUYUJ010014524.1:355790-388290 GCA_963575745.1 Prorocentrum cordatum
TATGGGGCCACGAAACGCTGCCCTGGGTGGGGGAACCGCATGCGAACACCCCCACTGGGGCCTTCGAGTGGAAACGCTGCCCTGGGTGGGGGAACCGCATATCGGTGGGCTAAACGCTGCCCTGGGTGGGGGAACGCGCTGGGTGGGGGAACCGCATGAACACCCCCACTGGGGCCTTCGGTGGAGCTCCCTATGGGGCCACGAAACGCTGCCCTGGGTGGGGGAACCGCATGCGAACACCCCCACTGGGGCCTTCGGTGGAGCTCCCTATGGGGCTACGAAACGCTGCCCTGGGTGGGGGAACCGCATGCGAACACCCCCACTGGGGCCTTCGGTGGAGCTCCCTATGGGGCCACGAAACGCTGCCCTGGGTGGGGGAACCGCATGCGAACACCCCCACTGGGGCCTTCGGTGGAGCTCCCTATGGGGCTACGAAACGCTGCCCTGGGTGGGGGAACCGCATGCGAACACCCCCACTGGGGCCTTCGGTGGAGCTCCCTATACGCTGCCCTACTGGGGCTTCGGTGGAGCTCCCTATGGGGCTACGAACGCTGCCCTGGGTGGGGGAACCGCATGCGAACACCCCCACTGGGGCCTTCGGTGGAGCTCCCTATGGGGCTACGAAACGCTGCCCTGGGTGGGGGAACCGCATGCGAACACCCCCACTGGGGCCTTCGGTGGAGCTCCCTATGGGGCCACGAAACGCTGCCCTGGGTGGGGGAACCGCATGCGAACACCCCCACTGGGGCCTTCGGTGGAGCTCCCTATGGGGCTACGAAACGCTGCCCTGGGTGGGGGAACCGCATGCGAACACCCCCACTGGGGCCTTCGGTGGAGCTCCCTATGGGGCCACGAAACGCTGCCCTGGGTGGGGGAACCGCATGCGAACACCCCCACTGGGGCCTTCGGTGGAGCTCCCTATGGGGCTACGAAACGCTGCCCTGGGTGGGGGAACCGCATGCGAACACCCCCACTGGGGCCTTCGGTGGAGCTCCCTATGGGGCCACGAAACGCTGCCCTGGGTGGGGGAACCGCATGCGAACACCCCCACTGGGGCCTTCGGTGGAGCTCCCTATGGGGCTACGAAACGCTGCCCTGGGTGGGGGAACCGCATGCGAACACCCCCACTGGGGCCTTCGGTGGAGCTCCCTATGGGGCCACGAAACGCTGCCCTGGGTGGGGGAACCGCATGCGAACACCCCCACTGGGGCCTTCGGTGGAGCTCCCTATGGGGCCACGAAACGCTGCCCTGGGTGGGGGAACCGCATGCGAACACCCCCACTGGGGCCTTCGGTGGAGCTCCCTATGGGGCTACGAAACGCTGCCCTGGGTGGGGGAACCGCATGCGAACACCCCCACTGGGGCCTTCGGTGGAGCTCCCTATGGGGCCACGAAACGCTGCCCTGGGTGGGGGAACCGCATGCGAACACCCCCACTGGGGCCTTCGGTGGAGCTCCCTATGGGGCTACGAAACGCGAGGAGGAGGAGGAGGAGGAGGAACGCGGGGACCGTCTCTTCAAAACGAGGACCCAACAACACAGGTTGGTTGGGAATAAAATAGTTAACAAAAAAAAAAAGACCTCAGGAGCACAAGACTTCTGCCTGCGCCCTGCTTACACCCGTGCCGCCGCGGCCAGCAGCGGGGGGCCTCAGACGAAATACAGATCGAACATCGATATCCGACCCCAAGTTGCCGCAAAAACTCACGACGCGGGCGTACTTATCGTGATTTCGGCGGCGGGACCGCAGTCGTCCACGGACCCCTGTCCTCTGGGGAGCCCTGCGGCAGTCAACCTTCCCAGGGCGCAATGCGCCGCCTGGCGTTCTAGCAATCTGGGGCCTCCCAGCAGCCTCGAGCTCTCTCGCAAGCGTCTGGGGGGCAAAATGCTCAGGGAGGGAGACATGCACACACACACACACACACACACACATACACAACAAAAGCAGCACATAACACTTTGTTATGTTAGCCAGCGTGGACCCAACATAGTTTGCTTCTAGCAGCGTATGTGATGCAATAGTTGTGGAGAGACGTGTGTGGTGCAAATGGTGCAAACTATGGTATGCCATCTATGTTGTGCACTAGTGCACAATATAGTTCGTATCTCCTCGATAGTCCAATGTACAAGGTACTGTAACAAAGTGTACGATTGCATAACATAAGCGTACAACATCACAAATTACTAGATAAATTATCCTGGCGAAAGACCCAACCATAAGCAATTGTTGGTAACGCGTTGTGGGTGCCGCTTTCGGTGGGGCTCCATATGGGGCCACGAAGCGCTGCCTTGGATGGGGGAACCGCATGCGGACTGCGCCACCGGGGCGGGCC
The DNA here is from genome assembly GCA_963575745.1 of Prorocentrum cordatum. NCBI lineage: Eukaryota > Dinophyceae > Prorocentrales > Prorocentraceae > Prorocentrum > Prorocentrum cordatum. Next base: position 358,123 of record CAUYUJ010014524.1, read on the forward strand.
TTCGGTGGAGCTCCCTATGGGGCTACGAAACGCTGCCCTGGGTGGGGGAACCGCATGCGAACTGCGCCACTGGGGCCTTCGGTGGAGCTCCCTATGGTGCCACGAAACGCTGCCCTGGGTGGGGGAAGCGCATGCGAACTGCGCCACGGGGGCTTTCGGTGGAGCTCCCCATGGGGCCACGAAGCGCTGCCCTGGGTGGGGGAACCGCATGCGAGAGCAGCCACTGGGGCCTCCGGTGGAGCTCCCTATGGGGCCACGAAACGCTGCCCTGGGTGGGGGAACCGCATGCGAACAGCCACTGGGGCCTTCGGTGGAGCTCCCTATGGGGCCACGAAGCGCTGCCCTGGGTGGGGGAACCGCATGCGAACACCCCCACTGGGGCCTTCGGTGGAGCTCCCTATGGGGCCACGAAACGCTGCCCTGGGTGGGGGAACCGCATGCGGGGCCTTCGGTGGAGCTCCCTATGGGGGAAACTTCGTGCCCTATATGCGAACACCCCCACTGGGGCCTTCGAGCTGGAGCGAACCGCATGCGCATGGAGCTCCCTACGAAACGCTGCCCTGGGTGGGGGAACCGCATGCGAACACCCCCACTGGGGCCTTCGGTGGAGCTCCCTATGGGGCCACGAAACGCTGCCCTGGGTGGGGGAACCGCATGCGAACACCCCCACTGGGGCCTTCGGTGGAGCTCCCTATGGGGCCACGAAACGCTGCCCTGGGTGGGGGAACCGCATGCGAACACCCCCACTGGGGCCTTCGGTGGAGCTCCCTATGGGGCCACGAAACGCTGCCCTGGGTGGGGGAACCGCATGCGAACACCCCCACTGGGGCCTTCGGTGGAGCTCCCTATGGGGCCACGAAACGCTGCCCTGGGTGGGGGAACCGCATGCGAACACCCCCACTGGGGCCTTCGGTGGAGCTCCCTATGGGGCCACGAACGCTGCCCTGGGTGGGGGAACCGCATGCGAACACCCCCACTGGGGCCTTCGGTGGAGCTCCCTATGGGGCTACGAAACGCTGCCCTGGGTGGGGGAACCGCATGCGAACACCCCCACTGGGGCCTTCGGTGGAGCTCCCTATGGGGCCACGAAACGCTGCCCTGGGTGGGGGAACCGCATGCGAACACCCCCACTGGGGCCTTCGGTGGAGCTCCCTATGGGGCTACGAAACGCTGCCCTGGGTGGGGGAACCGCATGCGAACACCCCCACTGGGGCCTTCGGTGGAGCTCCCTATGGGGCCACGAAACGCTGCCCTGGGTGGGGGAACCGCATGCGAACACCCCCACTGGGGCCTTCGGTGGAGCTCCCTATGGGGCTACGAAACGCTGCCCTGGGTGGGGGAACCGCATGCGAACACCCCCACTGGGGCCTTCGGTGGAGCTCCCTATGGGGCCACGAAACGCTGCCCTGGGTGGGGGAACCGCATGCGAACACCCCCACTGGGGCCTTCGGTGGAGCTCCCTATGGGGCTACGAAACGCTGCCCTGGGTGGGGGAACCGCATGCGAACACCCCCACTGGGGCCTTCGGTGGAGCTCCCTATGGGGCCACGAAACGCTGCCCTGGGTGGGGGAACCGCATGCGAACACCCCCACTGGGGCCTTCGGTGGAGCTCCCTATGGGGCTACGAAACGCTGCCCTGGGTGGGGGAACCGCATGCGAACACCCCCACTGGGGCCTTCGGTGGAGCTCCCTATGGGGCCACGAAACGCTGCCCTGGGTGGGGGAACCGCATGCGAACACCCCCACTGGGGCCTTCCGTGGAGCTCCCTATGGGGCTACGAAACGCGTGAGAGGTGTGCCAGAGGAGGGAGGGGGGGAGGGGGAGGAGGAGGAGGAACGCGGGGCACCGTCTCTTCAAAACGAGGACCCAACACCACAGGATGGTTGGGAAAAAAATTATCCTGGCGAAAGACCCAACCATAAGCAATTGTTGGTAACGCGTTGTGGGTGCCGCTTTCGGTGGGGCTCCATATGGGGCCACGAAGCGCTGCCTTGGATGGGGGAACCGCATGCGGACTGCGCCACCGGGGCGGGCCTTCGGTGGAGCTCCCTATGGGGCTACGAAACGCTGCCCTGGGTGGGGGAACCGCATGCGAACTGCGCCACTGGGGCCTTCGGTGGAGCTCCCTATGGTGCCACGAAACGCTGCCCTGGGTGGGGGAAGCGCATGCGAACTGCGCCACGGGGGCTTTCGGTGGAGCTCCCCATGGGGCCACGAAGCGCTGCCCTGGGTGGGGGAACCGCATGCGAGAGCAGCCACTGGGGCCTCGGTGGAGCTCCCTATGGGGCCACGAAACGCTGCCCTGGGTGGGGGAACCGCATGCGAACACCCCCACTGGGGCCTTCGGTGGAGCTCCCTATGGGGCACGAAACGCTGCCCTGGGTGGGGGAACCGCATGCGAACACCCCCACTGGGGCCTTCGGTGGAGCTCCCTATGGGGCCACGAAACGCTGCCCTGGGTGGGGGAACCGCATGCGAACACCCCCACTGGGGCCTTCGGTGGAGCTCCCTATGGGGCTACGAAACGCTGCCCTGGGTGGGGGAACCGCATGCGAACACCCCCACTGGGGCCTTCGGTGGAGCTCCCTATGGGGCTACGAAACGCTGCCCTGGGTGGGGGAACCGCATGCGAACACCCCCACTGGGGCCTTCGGTGGAGCTCCCTATGGGGCACGAAACGCTGCCCTGGGTGGGGGAACCGCATGCGAACACCCCCACTGGGGCCTTCGGTGGAGCTCCCTATGGGGCCACGAAACGCTGCCCTGGGTGGGGGAACCGCATGCGAACACCCCCACTGGGGCCTTCGGTGGAGCTCCCTATGGGGCCACGAAACGCTGCCCTGGGTGGGGGAACCGCATGCGAACACCCCCACTGGGGCCTTCGGTGGAGCTCCCTATGGGGCTACGAAACGCTGCCCTGGGTGGGGGAACCGCATGCGAACACCCCCACTGGGGCCTTCGGTGGAGCTCCCTATGGGGCCACGAAACGCTGCCCTGGGTGGGGGAACCGCATGTGGACACCCCCACTGGGGCCTTCGGTGGAGCTCCCTATGGGGCCACGAAACGCTGCCCTGGGTGGGGGAACCGCATGTGGACACCCCCACTGGGGCCTTCGGTGGAGCTCCCTATGGGGCCACGAAACGCTGCCCTGGGTGGGGGAACCGCATGCGGACACCCCCACTGGGGCCTTCGGTGGAGCTCCCTATGGGGCTACGAAACGCTGCCCTGGGTGGGGGAACCGCATGTGGACACCCCCACTGGGGCCTTCGGTGGAGCTCCCTATGGGGCCACGAAACGCTGCCCTGGGTGGGGGAACCGCATGTGGACACCCCCACTGGGGCCTTCGGTGGAGCTCCCTATGGGGCACGAAACGCTGCCCTGGGTGGGGGAACCGCAACACCCCCACTGGGGCCTTCGGTGGAGCTCCCTATGGGGCACGAAACGCTGCCCTGGGTGGGGGAACCGCATGTGGACACCCCCACTGGGGCCTTCGGTGGAGCTCCCTATGGGGCCACGAAACGCTGCCCTGGGTGGGGGAACCGCATGTGGACACCCCCACTGGGGCCTTCGGTGGAGCTCCCTATGGGGCCACGAAACGCTGCCCTGGGTGGGGGAACCGCATGTGGACACCCCCACTGGGGCCTTCGGTGGAGCTCCCTATGGGGCCACGAAACGCTGCCCTGGGTGGGGGAACCGCATGTGGACACCCCCACTGGGGCCTTCGGTGGAGCTCCCTATGGGGCTACGAAACGCTGCCCTGGGTGGGGGAACCGCATGTGGACACCCCCACTGGGGCCTTCGGTGGAGCTCCCTATGGGGCCACGAAACGCTGCCCTGGGTGGGGGAACCGCATGTGGACACCCCCACTGGGGCCTTCGGTGGAGCTCCCTATGGGGCCACGAAACGCTGCCCTGGGTGGGGGAACCGCATGTGGACACCCCCACTGGGGCCTTCGGTGGAGCTCCCTATGGGGCTACGAAACGCGTGAGAGGTGTGCCGAGAGCAGAGGCAAGGAGGGGGAGGAGGGAGGAGGAGGAGAGGAGGAGAGGACGCGGGCACCGTCTCTTCAAAACGAGGACCCAACACCACAGGATGGTTGGGAAAAAACGTGCAATCGACTCGCATGCCCTAAAAGATAATACGTACCATGTAATAAACCATCATAAACAAACTATGGTTTAACAAAGCACACTGTAATATGATACGCGGGTATACCAGATAGGACAAAAGTGAACTTCTATAAACAGCAAAGAGCAATCCCGTGATGTAATCTACAAGAACGGATGTTTAAAGAGTGTGTTATTACATTCGATGTTTAACAGAAAAGGCGATCTTATAATCCACTGTAACACAATACGAAGACAACGATGTAACAAACAACGCACCATTATGTAATACATCATGGTGCAATGTACTCGACTATACCAAACTATGGTGTAGCATACTATGATACAGAAAGTCGTATACGGCATACTGAAGTATAATGTTTTATAATGGTTTTATAACGTGGTAGGAGACCGGCTAATATAATGTAAACCACATGCGACAATATGATACCATATGATAGAATACGATGCAATGCAATATAATATAAGATTAAAAAATGTTATGCGATGTGGTGCCCTGTAAATTCCAGACGACGGGCGGCCACGAGACGGCGACGGGGCGGCGGCCCAAAGACGGGCGGCGACGAGGCGGCGACGGGGCAGCGACGGCGACAACACGACCGCCAGACTGCCAGCCAGGCCCAGACGACGGGCGGCGACGAGGCGGCGACGGGGCGGCGACGGCGACCACGGAGACGCCAGGCCGCCAGACAGGTCCAGACGACGGGCGGCAACGAGGCGGCGACGGGGCATCGACGGTGACAACATAGCCGCCATATCGCCAGACAGGCCCAGGCGACGGGTGGCCACGAGGCGGCGACGGGGCGGCGACGGCGACCACGGAGCCGCCAAACAGGTCCAGACCGACCCAGACGACGGGCGGCCACGAGGCGGCGACGGCGACAACTTGGCCGCCAGACCGCCAGCAAGGCCGAGACGACGGGCGGCGACGAGGCGGCGACGGGGCGGCGACGGCGACAACATCGCCGACAGACCGAGAATGAGGCCCAGTCGACGGGCGGCGACGAGGCGGCGACGGGGCGCGACAGCGAACACGGAGCCGCCGGACCGCCAGGCAGGCCCAGTTCCGCAGAACAGAACAAAGAACCCCTAAGTGCAAACACTGCTTGAAGAACCCCTGCTTGCAAGCATTGCTTAAGGAATTAGGGATACACATACACAAATACATACATAATTATATATAGATGTGTACACACACGCACATCTTGGAAAAACTGCCCGGAATAACGGGCCGAGAGCCCCATCGCGGACTCCACTGGAAAAGAAAGGCAATCCCGACCAGGCGATCGTAACCGTACCCTTTGCAGTCGCTGGACCTTCACCCGCTCACCCACACCCGGCGAACCTTCCCCCACTGGGGGGACCTTCGCCCCAGCAGGGGATCCCAAGACAATGTCGGAAATACTTTGTGGAGGGTGTGCAAAGAGGAATCGCCATCTGGGGCAAGACCGAGACCCAGCCGACGCCGACAACATCGCATGTGTGCGTGGCTGCCCCTGGCGAAATCGCAATTTTGTTCAGCCATGAGCAGGTCAGCTCCGCTCTCTGTTATGCGAATCAAAATGTCGCCGGGCAAACGAAGAACCTCTCGCGAACCAGCCTGCGATAGGCAAACTCCTGCAGTGAACCTTGGCCTGAACCTTGGCATGAACTCACACTGCAAGCACACAACACGACGAAATGAGGCGAGGGGGAGGGGGAGGGGGAAAAGGAGGAGGAGGACATGAGGGGGGAGATGGGCAGCAGCGGCAGGGAGAGGGGAGCAGAGGAAGTGGCGAGACGAAAAGATAGCCTAACGACATCGCGGTGCTGGAAAAGAACGGTGTCGACAACAGCTCGTGTGCGTCTGGATGTCCGTAGCGACATCGCCATCTTGGGCGGAAGCAGGGCGTGTTAGAGACATCTTGCCGATCTATGCAGGGCGGTCCCGAAGACTTCTGAGAGCGATTGATTCCAAGACATCTCAGTTTGGCCAGCTTGGCTACCATATTGGCCACTAGATTGAGAGTGGCCATTGGGTGCCCCCAACGAAGTGGCCAATTTGGTTACTGGATCCCTGCGCGTGCCGGTGGTTCGCCGCGGGCGCCTTCGGTAAACGTGACTGCCTCTGGTGCTGCGACGACTGAGCATTTGCAATAGCACCACCACCACCACAGGGCGGCGAGAGCTGCACACATCCAACGGCCCTGGCCAGGCCCGTCCTGGGCCCGGGAGCGGTGTGGACACCCCGCTGGCTTGGCCAAGGAGGCATAGATGGGAGCCGCACGCATATGTATATATATATACATATATATATGTATATATATACATATATATATATATATATATATATATAAATGTAGCCCGCTGGACCCACGATGAACCCCCCATTTCTCGAAAACGATATGAATTACTATTAGTTTCTCTGCATTGTAGGAGTGCCCCGGCGGGACCCTCCAAGGAGGTCCCCCCCAAGCCACTTCTACGCCTCATTTACATCATCACCATCGTCAGCACCATCATCATCATTATCGTCATCATCATCATCATCATCCTCATCATCATCATCATCATCATCATCATCATCATCATCATCATCATCTTGGGTAATCATCATCATCATCCTCATCATCAGCATCAACATCAACAACAACATCAACATCATCATCATCGCATCATCATCGCATCATCAACACCCTCCGTCTACTCCGCTCCCTCCGTCTCCAACACACCACCCGGTACTCAACAGGCTCCCTCCCAAAGCTGAACTTGAAAATCACATTCTACTCCACACCCTCCGTCTACTCCACACCCTCCGTCTACTCCACTCCTTCCGTCTCCAACACACCACCAGGTACTCAACAGGCTCCCTCCACAATCTGAACTTGAAAATCCCATTCTACTCCACAACCTCCGTCTACTCCACACCCTCCGTCTACTCCACTCCCTCCGTCTCCAACACACCACCAGGTACTCAACAGGCTCCCTCCCCAAGCTGAACTTGAAAATCCCATTCTACTCCACACCCTCTGTATACTCCACACCCTCCGTCTACTCCACTCCCTCCGTCTCCAACACACCACGCGGTACTCAACAGGCTCCCTCCCCAAGCTGAACTTGAAAATCCCATTATACTCCACAACCTCCGTCTACTCCACAACCTCCGTCTACTCCACTCCCTGCGTCTCCAACACACCACGCGGTACTGAACAAGCTACTCCTCGACCTCCGTCTCCAACACAACACCCGATACTCCACAGGCTCTTCCTTCCTTTCCTTACCCCCCGTCTCCACAATGTTGCCAGCGTACTCTCTCTCTCTCTCTCTGGCTCTTACGCTCACACACACCTCACTCTCCTACACCCACACACACCAACGCAAAGACCCACACACCCTTCTTTCTTCTTGTATATTCCAAGAGCAAAAGGGGTTCATGGTGGGTTCTGGGACCTATATAGACATATGTATATATAATGTATACATATATATGTATATATACACTGAGGTATGTGGTTGTGGATGCCACGACCATGGACACCCTAACAGTCCTATCATCGAATTAAACACGTGTTTAATCTGTCGGAAAGTGTCATGGAAATGTTTAAACATGTTTTGGTTTCACATCTTTACAACAATTTTAACACGTGCTTTAGACATCTGGAAATTATTTGGCAACATGCTTCCTCTCCAGTGATCGTCCTCCACAAGTATATGGGCCTTCGCACGGACCGTCGTGGTGAACGTCGCACGCTCGTGAACCTACTCTTGATGATGTCCACTATACGTTTCAGGTCACTAACGACATGAACATAATCTTGTGGCGCTCCGAGCAAATTTCTTGGGTCCGCGCTGGGACCCCCCTGGCGGCGCCTCCGGCGCCGCCGATGGCGCGCTCCGCGCGGAGCGCCCTCCCTGGCGTTCGGACCCCCTTCCCTGTCGCGCGGAGCGCGCCAGGGGCGGCGCAGGAGGCGCCGCCAGGGGTCCCAGCGCAGATCCAAGAAGTCCGCGCGGAGCGCCAAAAAGTTCATGCTGGTGGCGTTCTGCTTGATGGATGGCATGATGGGTGGAAGAGGCAATATTCTTGATGGATGGTTTGGTGGGTGGCAGAGGCAACAACCAAAAAAGGGCTCGGAGCGGCGGGCGCGGGCTGCGGATCGCGCCTCTCTTCCCGGAAGCGCCCCTGGGAGCCGCCGTTGTTGGCCGCCAGAAGGCCGCCGGGTGGGGTCCGGCCAGGAGCCCGCCGCCGGGCTGCCGCGGGCCGCCGGGGAGGCGGGCATCGTGAAACCGGCCCTCTATCCCTGGCCAAATCTAGCCCCCTGTAAACCTCGTCAACAAAAAAACGGAACGCTACTCGAAATCGAAGCTCTTGATAGTTCGGGCACCTGTCAGAAAACGCGCCCTTCAGTGCTGTGAGGGTACTGCCAGTTGTCGGACACGCCTGCGTCTGGGCCGAATACCACATGCAAGTATTGAAGTCGCGCTGACCATGCAAGCACCGAAATCAAAAAGCGTCAACGCTGACGGCGATGATGGTTGACGTCGATGCTGGGAATATGGTTCTTGCGGCGCCGAACTCGCGCAGAGCGTGCGATGGGAAAACAAGAGCAACGCTGTCCTACATGTGGGTTGGCCACGAACCACCTCCACCTACAATACCGAAACCGACATCGCCGTTACCTACATCGCCGTTAGCGCGCTTACGGTAGATGGGGATATAGGCTGTTCCCTTCGGGTTTCAATGGGTATATCGCCAACTGAGGTGGTGAGAGAATGGGGGCCTGGATGGTAATGGGGATGGGGGTCGGCTAAGCGATACTGACGAGGGGCTGTCCAGTCATTCCCCTTGTGCAGACCGTCCGAGCAGTGACAGGACGAGGATTACAATCGAGGCGCAAAATAAGGATGCGCGGTAAGGATGCACTGGCCGTGAAGGGCCGCGTAGACGTTTTTCGAGCGGGGCGCGGCCAGCGAAAGTGGCCAAGGATGGGCCGAACGGGCATGGATGCAAGGGTGGCTTTTGAAAAGATCTGATCCTTACTATGCGACTTGACTGTATGTCTTTTCCATCGACTTACCACATCCCACACCATAATTGCGAACAGCCTGGAAGATATCGAGGCAACGAGTGCCCGCAGCGCTGGCGATATGTCGGACGAATATCGCGTCCCAGGCCCCGACACGTGAAGATTGTCACAGGGATGTCGCCTTTCATGGCCCTCGGATATCTGTACATTCTTGGTGCTCAAGAATCCGGATCGCGATCAAGACTACAGCATGTCAGGATGACATAGGACGAATGCGAGATCATGGTTGGAAATAAACAAAGATGCGTTTTGTTCCTAACAATCTACGTGGTGCAGTATATGTGGTACAAATCATCAATACTCACAGTGAGTTGTCGACTCCACTGCTCGCGCAATCATGCAACCCACCCGCCCGCAAATTGTTTGCAGGACCCATGCGACGGCGATTGCGGTAAATGTTTGGCGTTGGATGGTGCATCTCTGCGGCCGCGCTAACCCCCACATGCTCGCGCGCGCAGCTGACAGCTACTGAAACGTGACCGACGCGGCCGCGGTGGCGCTGACCCGGGGCCCTTCCCAGCGGGCGCTTCAGTGCGAGTCGATGACTTGGGCGGGAGCGGTATCATGGCGACGCCGGCAACGGTAGGCACGATAATGGCAGTAGCGATGTTGGTGACGATGGTGGCGATGACAACGGCAAGACAAATGACGGCGCCGATGTTGATCACGCCCGCCGATCTGACGATGTCCTCGCGTCGGTGATGACAGTTTTGGAAACAATTCGACATGCGCGCTCTGCCGACACGCGCGCGCGGCCGACACGCGCGAGAGGCTCGCGTGGTATGATTTGCCACGGATCGTGCCCCCCCCCCAGGCGCGCAAGGGCGTTCAGATGAGTTCGACACGCGGCGCGGGGCCCGTTTGGCAGAAGTTGATGAAAGAACTCAGAAGAGCGCGCGCGCAAACTATTTGGGAACACTGGTGTTGCAAAACCATGTGTTGTTTTCAATGTTTTCAGGACACTCGTTTTCGAAATCCATTCGAAAACCAGGGTGTTTGAAAGATTTGGTCATGCGCGCGCGTCGTCGCGCGCGCGTGCACTTCGTTCCATTTGCTGCAAAGGATTCTCAGATTTCGACGTGCGCGCGCGAGAAATCCGTAATAGAATTTCATGCATTGGTGGAAAATCGATGGTTTTCAGAAGGATCTGCAAAAGCGCGAGCACATCCTTGTTGCGAAACCATGTGTTGTTTACATGTTTCGTGGCACTCGTGTTTAGAAACCTTGCGACACCTATGGTTTTGATAGACTTCGGCATGCGCGCGCGACGACGCGCGCCTGCGCGTCACATATGTTGCAAGAGAGTCTTGAAAGCGGGTGGTATTTGAGAAACGAGTGCGCGCAAATAGCATGTGTTGCGGAGGATGAAAGGGGGAATCGGTACCGGCTTGGCTGGGACGATGCGATTTCAATTTTAGGATGGATTACCAGGCAAAATCATCTCTAAATTGCAATACGAAAAAGGTGACCCGTTAAGTGCTGGGGGGTAGATCCTGACACCCGTTTAGAACAATTTGAATGTGATGCACTATATGTGGAGCTCTATGTTTGCTGCACCATATCTTGCGCAACATATGTGGAGCAATATAACTGGTCAGTCGATGACGCAGTGCAACATATAGTGTGCGATTGATAGGTATGTGTAGATGCATGTATATATATATATATGTGTGTAGTGTGGTGTGGAATGAATGCTGTACAACCAAGGTGGTGCAGTCTGTGTGGTGCAATCCAAGCTGTGCAATATACGCGAAGCAATATACGTAGTGCAGTGCGTGTGATGCAGTATGCGTTGTGCAACCCGTGTGGTGCATTCGATGTGGTGCACTTAATGCGATGCAAGTTATGTGCGGGAATCTGCATTATGCAATCCACGTGTTGCCATATCTATGTGGACCAATATAGGCGGATCATGCGATGATATACAATAGATGTGGTGCAGTAGATGTGGTGCGATCTATACGGTGTAGCACATGGTGTGCACGATATGTGGTACAGCATACGTGCTGCAATCTATCATGTGCAGAAAACGTGAAGCAACATAGGTGATGCAACGTACGTGGTGCAATATATACTGTGCAATCTATATATGTGTGGCGCTATCTGCGTAGTGCACTATATGTGGTGCAATCTATGTGGCACAGTCTATGCTGTGCACTCTACCTGGTTCGATCGATCTATATATATATGTGAATTTGTGTATATATGTATTCGCATATATATATATATACATACATACATGATGTGCAAGCTATGTTGTGCACTCTGCCTGGTTCAATCGGTATATACATAGTCACAGATCTATGTGTACATAGATATATATATATATGTGTGAAACTATGTTTACTAGAACCACGCGCGCGCTTCGCCGCGCGCGCTTAATTTCGAGCGTGTCACAGACACAGGAATCGCTGTGCGAAAACATGTTTGGAGTTTGGCTCAGGCAAGTGAGGACTCCAGTGGCAACACCTGCTTGAGGCACCGCCGGGGACGGACCCTGTGTAGAGTGTGGAAAGTCGGACCAGCTCTCTGGTCGACCCTCTTGGGCGCGCCCTGGGGCTCTCTTGGGACGTTTTGGGGGGCCCATTTGGGGGCTCTTTCGGGGCCTCTTTTGGTGTTTTTCTGGTCTCTTGGGGGCCTCTTGAAACTTCTTGGGCGCTTCTTGGAGCCTCTTGGGCTCTCCTGGGGGCCTCTTGGGCCAAAACGGTCGAATCTTCGGTTCCTCGTCCCCGTCTTGGGCGCCGACTTGAGGCGTTCTTGAGCGGTTTGGGCGCCTCGGGGGCCGTCCTGGCCCCCTCGTGGGCCGTCTTGGCCCCCTCGTGGGGTCATTCTCGACTGGCTTGGGCGCCTCTTGGGCCGTCTTGGACGCAGTGGAAGCCAAAAAGGCGAGCACGCCAAAAACATCAGTTTCCATATGAGAAGTCGACGATTTTGCTTATTGGGGCTCTGTCGGGGTGCCTCTTGGGGCGTCTTCGGGGCCTTCGGGGGCATGCTTGGCGTCATGGGAGTCGTCTTGAAAGGCATCCGGAGCCATCGGAACGCGTTTTCGAGCGTTCCGAAGCCATCTTCGGGCGATCTTGGATGGCCCCCTGGCGCTCCGGCAAGGCTCCCGTCGCGCCGGGCCCCACATTTGTTGTCGGGGCCCCGGCCCCCAGCCCACGGACCCGGTCCCCGTTATGTATGTGTGTATATATATAAATGTATATATATATATATACATATATGTATATATATGTATATATATATATATATATCGGAGCGGCGACGGCGGCAACATAGCCGCCAGACCGCCACACTACCCCTGACGACGGAGGCGTTGAGGCGGCGACGCGGCGGCGACGTCGGCAACATAGCCGCCAGGCCTCCACACCGGCCCAAACAACGGGTGGCGACGAGGCGGCGACGGGGCGGTTACGGCGGCAACATGGCCGCCAGACCGCCACACCGGCGCAGACGAAAGGCGGCGACGAGGCTGCGACGGGACGGTTACGGCGGCAACATAGCCCCCAGACCGCCACACCAGACGAGACGACGGGCGGCGACAAGGTGGCAAGGGGGGCATTTAGCCGCCAGACCGCCACACCAGCCCAGACGACGGGCGGCGACAAGGCTGCGACGGGACGGTTACGGCGGCAACATAGCCGCCAGACCTCCACACTGGCCCAGACGACGGGCGGCGACGAGGCGGCAGCGGGGTGGTTACGGTGGCAACATAGACGACAAACCACCACAGCAGCTCAGTTCCTTCAACAAGAAATAAGAACCCCTAAGTGCAAACACTGGCTGGAGAACACTGCATAGCCATTACCTTGCGGAGCTCCGCGCTGACTTCTTGAATAGGCGCTGGGCCCCCCCCGCGCTGACGCGCGGAGCGCGGGAGGCGCTGCCAAGGGGGCCCAGCGCCGATCTCAGACATCCGCGCGGGGCCCCGGAAGTACGACTCCTGATGTCCTCACATAGCTCAGCAGATTCGTACTAGATCCAACAAACTCTGCTCTGCAACGAAAAACGCAGGGGCACCCTGCACCTCCACCAGGAGCTGTCGAGTGTTTCTGCAACCCGGAGGGTTGACCCACAAGCGTCCCACTCGAACACATGGGCACTGCGAAGACGAAGGGGAAGACAATGATGGCATAATAGGATCGGCTCAGGATACGCTCCAGGATTTCCAACAGTGTCTGGAAGCCTCCGTTTATGCAACCCGTGTCCTCGTGCTCCTCTAAATTAGAGGCCTCCAACATGGGGTCGAGTACCGCATCGCCGGTGCAGCTGCGTTGCATCGGCAATGCATCGGCGACGCCGGCGCTGCATCGGCGCCGTCGGCGTTGAGAAAAGAAAATGTTGCTCCACATCGCGAGACATCACCGATGCATTGGGGATGCGGCGCTACCCTCCAACCCCATCTACTCGGACACCATTTAGGAAGCACAGACCGTGCCCGTGTCGCAAGGTGTACCAGAACGACGGTGCAGCATCAAAGGGCCAAGAATCGGGGCAAACACCATCCACCGATGCCGCTTGCCGAGCAAGAAGAGTCCACCTGTCTACTCGACGGACCTCCAGGGTCCTCGGAGCCTCCAAATCCACCCGCCTCTCGGATGCCCAAGATGCGTTCTCAGATTGCTCGGAGCTGGTCCCAGCACAAGGCCTCACTCCAGAACACCCAGGATTGCCTCAAGTCGGCTCACGAGACCCCCAAGACGCCACAAGATGGCTCCAAGAGGGCCCCCCAGAGGAACCCCAAGAAGAGGCAAAGGATGTCCCTCAGCTCTTCAGTGATTCTGAGGCGAGATCGCGAGAATCTCGCGATCTCGCCCAAAGGTGACCACCTGTGGGAGCCTCGTGGCTGCCCCTATGATGGGAGGGTGCTCCAGCTTGTCGCCCGGTGCCCACCCGTGGGGGCCTCGCCTGCCACCACCGGGCTGTACTAGATCCTCCTCCTCCTCCTTCTCCTCCTCCTCATCATCATCCTCTTCAGTCCACAACTATAGGTGCTCTCAGCACTCCAAGACTTCGCGATGGACCGACGATGACGACGACTGGTTTGCCAGCACAAAAAAACTTGATTTCTGCGCGCGCGTGCGCTTTCTGAAATCGCACGACGGTGCGGGTCACACGCGCGCTCATGTCGAACACGTTCAAACATAATCGCGCGCCCCGGCACTGCAATAGACATACGACCGCAATTAAGAGCTTCCAGAAAAGAGCGCGTCCGCATCATCCTCACCAGCACAATCGTTATCATCACTATCGGCGTCATCGTTGCCCTCGCCATCGTCATCAGTGTCACCATCGTCGTGGTGATCATCACCGCCGCCGTCATCGTCATCGTCGATGGCATCGCCCTCGTCAAATTCCTGCGCGAGCACTTCCTCATCATCCTCGCCAGCACTGTCGTCATCACCATCATCATCATCATCCTCATCATCATCATCATCATCATCATCATCAGCATCAGCATCATCAACATCACCATATTCATCAGCATCAGCATCAGCAGAAGCATCAGCATCATCTTCATCCTAATCCTCATCCTCAACGTCATCACCATCATCATCACTATCATAATCACCATCATCATCATCACCACCATCATCATCATCACCATCATCGTCAGCGTCATCATTGCCACCGTCATTGTCAGCACCATCAACTTCGTCAACATCACAATCGTCGTCGCTAACATCATCGTCATCGTCGTCCTCATCGTCACTGTCACCGCCAAATTGACTGTTGCCAACAATTTTTGGGTGGGTGGAGGTGGCATGTTCTTACCAGCCTTGATGATAGTCACGCACGGATGGGGCAAAAACGAAGTGCAGCACACAACCTCCTGCGCATACTGGGCCTGCACACTCAGAGCCCACAAGCCCATGTGAGGGGCATCCACAATCACGCGCGTGCGCGAAACAGTCCTCAGAGGCCTCCTAGATGGGGTCCGAGTGGATGGGGTCGGAGGGTCGCGCCCAATCGCCGATGCATCAGCGATGCATCGTTGATGCATCGGCGATGCATCGGCGATGCATCGGCGATCCATCGGCGAGTCCGGCGTTGAGACAATCGGGCTCCACATCGAGCCGCATCGCCGATGCATCGGCGATGCGGCGCGATCCTCCGACCCCATTTACTCGGACCCAATCTGGGAATCCTACAGTCTTACAGTTCTGATCAAACATCTGCTGCAAGTGCCCGTCGACTCCCCGGGCAAATCCATCGACCACGGGACAACCTGCCGGCCTCAGACCAGCGCCCCGCCCCCCCCACCCCCCTCGGAGCGTTCCCCCGCGCACTTTTTGACGTCCAGGGAGCTCCAAGACGGCCCGGGACTGCCCCGAGACAACTGCAAGACTCCCCGAGACCGCTTCAAAAAACGGCGCTGCGAGGCCCAGGAGGCCCTGAGAGGTCCTGGATCCAAGAGGCCCCTAAGAGTTGTGGATGCCATGACATTGGACACTCTGACCTTTCTATTGTTGATTAGAATATGTATGTCAAATGTACTCCCCATGCAAAATTTCCGGCACGTGTTTAAAACATGTTCCAGCACTGTCAAGACATGTTTGAAACATGTGTTGAGACATCTGGAAAGTACTTGGCAACATGCCTCCTCTCCATCGATCGCCTTCCACTAACCCATCCAGGCTTACCACGTGAGGGGGGCTCCGCTCAAGGGCGCCGCTCGTTGCCTGAGCATCTGATCGTCTGCTTCCCCTTCCCACCATGTCGCCTGCGCACCGCTTTTGGCGGGCTGGGTGGAAACACACAGGGAGCAGCCATCAGTTCGACGACCCGAAGAGAGCGTGGAGGGGAAGGGGGCTCGGGGGGGGGGGGGAGCCGGCCCCCAGGGATCCCAGCGGGCCCAGGGGGTGGGCGCCAGCGGGGGTCCCGAAGGGGATCCCGCCTTCGGGGTCGGCGACACCGACAAGAAGGCCTTCGCAAGTGGAGGAGCACAACGCTCCTTTAATGAA
This sequence comes from Prorocentrum cordatum, assembly GCA_963575745.1. Classification (NCBI taxonomy): domain Eukaryota; class Dinophyceae; order Prorocentrales; family Prorocentraceae; genus Prorocentrum; species Prorocentrum cordatum. Next base: position 374,279 of record CAUYUJ010014524.1, read on the forward strand.
TCTCGCAAGAGCCTGAAAGACTTGAAATATAATCGGGACGTCAAGGATAGATGCTGACTTGGTCGCGTGAGAAGAAACAGCTGCATAGACAAAAGCTTTCGGATCTCCGCACTGTTTTTTGGGATCTGCGATGGACCCCCCTGCCTGGAGCGCGGAGCGCGCCAGTGGCGGCGCCAGAGGCGCCCCCAGGGGGGTGCCAGCGCCGATCCAGGAAATCCGCCTTTAGCTCTGAAAGTTTATGCTTATGCAGCTTTCTTCGAAGCCTGGAATCAGCCAGCGAAACTCCCCCACCCCCAACCGAGCGGCCAGAAAAGCCCAGCTGGTATCCTGTGGGCTGCACTTCTCCAGCACTAGGGTGCCATCCTGCCGACGCGAGGCAGCGAGGATACACGACCAACCAGTCAAACACACGCAAACTCAAGAAATGCAATGACAAATTCTGGAACTGGTGCGGCATGCACGGCGACTGCGCGCAGGCGAAATCACGGGTACAGAATTAACGCACAGTGGGTGGTTGCTTCGGAAACAACCACATGTACCGTGACCATCGTGCAGTTCGCAAGGACGTCCGCGCAGGCGCGTGCGTCCAGTTAACCTTTCGCTCGAAGCGCGTGGCAATCGAGCAATCTTGGAATTGAATCCCAGCCTGGCACTCCTTCACACATCAAAAGAAGACCATTGACATCGCAGGGAACAGACCCTTCTAGAGGAAAAAACTGCACAAACATAAGCGCTCGGAGGTCTGGGCGAATTTCTTGGATTGGCGCTGGACCCCCTCCGTGGCGCGCGGCGCGCCAGGGGCGGCGCCTGAAACGCCGCCAAGGGGCTCCGGCGCCGATACAGGAAATCCAGGCAGACCTCCGGACAGGGATCGACCTAAATTTCGGTGGCAACTCATGGGAGCCTCCCGTACACTCCTGTTCGCGCTTGCGAATCGACGCTAAGTCAACGCCAAATCGACGCTAATCGACGCTAATCGATACGAACCGACGCCAATTCGGCGCTATCTCATCGACTCCCAGACGCTAGTCGACGCTAATCGACGCTAAAGATGGAATGATGAAAATATATAAGGCTCCCCTGGATTGCTACCGAACTAAACCGTGTTGTTCGTTTTCGTGCTGTGTTCGTTTTCCTCGCAGTGCTCAACCCGCCCTTGTTGCAAAACGACATCGAAACGCAAACGGCCCATGTGATCGCGAACAAACGCCGTTTAGGCAGAGCCCTGCTTCCGAAAATGTATGTATATGAGAGCATCTTTCTACTGGCGGCCATAACGGACCTTAGGGGGGAGGGGGGAAGACGGGAGTGGGCATAACGTATCCCCCCCCAGACTGGTGCCAAGCGCACGGCGGCAGTGCCGGGAACGCACTGAGGGGGGGAGCGTTACGTCATAGGGGGGGAAGGTCGGGGGGCATAGCTGTATGTATATATATGTCTGTGTATGTACACATCCGTAGAAATAAAAATGTGGTTTATCTGTTTTAAGAAAAAACGTGTTTGTAAAAAAACTCGTTGTGTGTGTATGTGCTGATGCTTGGTCGTCGCTTTTTCTGCGGGCCCTGCCGGCGGGGGAGGCGCGCGGAGGCGCGCCGTCCTCCCAGAAGGCCCGGCACCGCAGGAGCTGGCGGCGGAGGTCCACGGCCTCATACCTGCGGGCGGGCCTTCCTCCGCAGAATCCTCCTCCTCCCGCCCCGCCTCCTGCGAGGAGGAGAAGGAGCGAGGGGCAATAGGAGGAGGAAGAGGAGGAGGAGGAGGAGGAGGAGGAGGAGGAGGGAGCGGAGGAGGAGGGGGCGGAGGGAGAGGAGGAGGGGGCGGAGGGGGCGGAGGAGGAGGGGGCGGAGGAGGAGGAGGAGAAGGAGCAGGAGCAATAGGAGGAGGAGGAGGAGGAGGAGGAGGAGGAGGAGGAGGAGGAGAAGCGTCCTGAAACGGCCGCTCCACCTCGCAGAATCCCACCAGCCTGGCCCTCCAGGCATGGTTGAGGGCGTTTCCTCCTCCGCACCCTCCTCCTGCTGCTCCTCCCCCTCCTGGGAGGAGGAGAAGAAACATCCTACCATACCAGCTCCACCTCGTGGCGCAGTTAGAGGGGGAGGTGGAGGAGGAAGAGGTCGGAGTAGCAGCACTCCTGCAGAAAGTCGAGACAGGGGCCCGATGGGGCGTCGGGTGGGGCGTCAGGCTGGCAGTCGGGCAGGGCGTCGGGCTGGGCGTCGGGCTGGGCGTCGGGTAGGGCGTCGGGTAGGGCGTCGGGTGGGGAGTCGGGCTGGGCGTCGGATAGGGCGTCGGGTAGGGCGTGAGTAGGGCGTCGGGCTGGGCGTCGCACCCTGGCTACGTCCCCTGACACATGCACTGGAAGCGCTTCAGCCATATCAGTGCCAGACACAGTCGGAGGTTAAACGGAGAGCCCCCCACCAGGAAATCAGTTTCGGTGTCATGTCGTCCGTGCAGGCGAAGCGAAGACTGAACCCTCCTCTGGCTAGGGCGCGGGGAGGACAGCAGTCCGCCCCATCCCGGCCGCGTGACGGGCGGTGGCCGTCACGGGGCCGATGGTGTCAAGTGGTGTCCAGTGGTGTCCGGCGGTGTCTCGATTTGTGTCCCATGGTGTCCTGGTGGTATCTAGATGGTGTCCCGCAGTGGCCCGCCTTGGTGTCCCAATGGTGTCCCAACGTTTCCCATGGTGTCCCATGGTGTCCCGCGGTGTCCCGCGGTGTCCCACCGTGGTGTCCCGATGGTGTCCCATGGTGTCCCGTGTTGTGTCGTGGTGTCCCATGGTGTTCCGCGGTGTCCTGTGGTGTCCAGCCGTGGGGTCCCGATGGTGTCCCGTGGTGTCTCGTGGTGTCCCGCGGTGTTCCGCGGTGTCGTGTGGTGTCCCTTTAAATCGATAGTGAGATTGATCGTGAGATCGATAAGAAATCGACAGTGAGACCGACTGTTAGATCGATGGTGAGATCGATAGCGAGATTGACAGTGAGATCCATCGAGTGAGACGTTGGTCCCCCCCCACGAAGCCTCCTTATCACCCGAAGGGGTCGTTATATAAGCAGGCATGGCCGAGGAGCACCGCCGTGGGACCCCAGCAGTCCCCTGGGCTGCTGAGCTTTTTAAACTCGGCGTTTCGACATTGGGCAGAAAGGGGGGGGGAGGGGGGGGTCTGGCTCCAGACCTCTGCTTAGTGCGACTGTTTACAAGAGTGCTGCCTCTGGGGGAGACCCCACCCGCTCGAAACAGGCGTCCAAAAACAGCCAAGCTCTACTCCATGAAGGAGGGGGGGATCGGCCCGGGCGAAAGGGGGGGTAGCAAAGGGGGGGTTCGAGAATCAGCTCACGTAGCTGATTTTCCCAGCGCCTCCCGGCGCCGGAGGCGCGCATGTATCGAGGAATGGGCCCCTCGGCGGGGCCGAAACCAGCTGCATGCAGCACTTTCCGCACCCCCCCTTCCCTACCCCCCCCCCATTTCGTCCGGCCCGAGGGGAGGGCCCGGGGGGGGGGGGCGAGGGCCCGCTCCCATCGGCTCCCATCGGCACAGACGCCCACCCGGAGGCACAGGACCTGGCACGAAGGCCACAGTCGGCATCCCGGCAGTCCCGGGGGAGCGGGGGGAGGGAGGGCGGCGTCCCGCCCCCTGCGGCATGTGCACAGCACACGCGGCGCGACGTGCTGCCACAGGCCTTCGATGGTGTTCCGACTTGCGAGGTAGCTGTCCCAACCCAAAAACAAGGCGGCACAAGCGTGAACGCGGCGCTCCGCGCGGAGTTCTTGGATCCGCGCTGGGCCCCCCCCTCTCTGGCGCGCGGAGCGCGCCAGGGGCGGCGCCGGAGGCGCCGCTGGGGGGGCCCAGCGCGGATCCAAGAAATCCACACGGAGCGCCAACAGTTTATGTTGATGCCGTTTTTTCCTTCTTCGAATATCAGTACCACTGGGGGAGCAAACGTTGCGTGTGCGGCCCCTGTCCGCTGGTCGGTTTTTAATCCCATCAGCCCTTTAGGGCATTTTGTGGTTTAGAACGTGTCCTCTTCCAGCCCCCTTCTTCCCCTCCAGAGATCACTGCTCCTTATGAACATACACCCCCTCCCCCACCCGATTGGCGACACACGAGGACCAATGAGGCCCCCCCTTCCCGCCATCCCTGACAAAAACAATTCAGAGAGCACGGTGTGGCAAATCTTGGATCATGTTCGGGGGAAGGGGCGATGACTTAGTGTTCTTTTTGTTGGCAGGGACCGCGGGGGTGCCAGCGTATGACCTGCTGCGCGCAGGGCCACCATCATTGACTGAAGACAACAGAAACTGCACTTCGCGGCAAAATCTGGATCATGCGCAGGCACCCCGCGATCACGTTGCATTGGCTTGACAGGGACGGCGGGGGTGGTGGCATGTTGCCTGCTGTGTGCAGGTTGACCAGACATCATGACCCCCATCGGGGACGGTGAAGACTCCCGCGCTCATGCCTCGGGACACGATGCCCGAACCCTGGAGCAAGACCGTGCTGTTGACGGTCGAACCTCTGCAACCATGGCCAGGGAACCCCATGGGCGGGATCCTTTAGGCGCGATCCCATCGTCGACGGCCGAGCCCCCGCAACCCTGTCACTGGACACAGTGGGCGGAATCCGATCAGCGATGGCTCAAACCCCGCAACCGACCCACGGGACTCTGTGGGCGGTACTGAATGTGCCGCACTCCTATCGGATGACATCCAAACAAACTCCTTGTCCTCACCATCCTCTTGGGAGCCCCCGATGGACATGGCTACTGGGCCCTGGGGCTATCCATTGGGCCTGATTCCCACTCCCTGGGAAAAATCGTGTTGCCGTCACCCGGCCTGCTGAACGCGCATGCGAACAGACTCTGCCGCGCTACGACGTACAAAATGTGTATCCTTCCCAGCTGTCCAGCTCACTCCCCAGGGATCACGGGGGAGGAGGAGGAGGAGGAAGAAGAGGAGGAGGAGAAGGAGGAGGAGGAGGAGGAGGAGGAGGAGGAGGACGCTACGAGCGCCTGGATCGCTCAGCAGCCTGCGCAAGAAAAAAAGGAGGAGCAGGAGGAGGACGAGGGGAAGGAGGGGGGGGCCTCGGGAGACCGAGGAACGGCGAGACAGCAAAGCAACACTGGGCCCCAGGTTCCTCCGGGACCCTGGCTGCCGCTCCTGGGGCCAGACGCGGTGGCCTCGAGGCGCCAAGAACGGCGAGGGAGCTCCGGCGCGGATGCCCTTCCGGCGGGCAGGGAGGTCTCTCGAGGGGGTTCCCCTGCCCCCTCCTCGGGAGGAAGAGGAGGAAGACGAGGCGGAGGAGAGAGGGAGGGAGGAGGAGGAGGCAAGCTAGATGCGCTCGCACCACATCTGACGTCCCACCCCCACCATCCCCTCGCTTCCCGCTGCGCCGCTGTTTCCTCCGTCCGCGGACGCGCGTCCTAACAGACGCGAAACTCACAAACAAAGACCTCATCGCGCCATGCGCTGTCGGAAACGGCAGGCTCGAGACGGAAGGCTCCGTGCGCAGGAGGAGGGTGAGGAGGTGGCGGTTGAGCAGGAGGAAGATGATGATGATGATGATGATGAGGAGGAGGAGGAGGAGGAGAAGAAGGAGGAGGAGGATGGATGAGGTCTGGGACGAACAGCAGCATCTGGAACTGGAACGCACGGAGCGGAATGACCAGGAAGACCAGGGGAAGGCGGAGGATGGGAAAGGAGGTGGCGACAACGATAGGGAAGGAGTCGGATCCAGGGAAGCAACCCGCGCTGAGGCGAGAGCGCCACTCCGCACGACGGATGCAGCGAGCCGGTTCTAAAATGAGGCCGACGCTACAGCGCAAGCACCAGTTCGAAGGACCGAAACCAGTCGGATTGTAAAACAAACACTTGACGAGATATCATCTTCCGACATCCACTGATAAAAATCCGCTGAGTGGACCGAATATCTTCCGGATAATGCCAGGAGAGAGAGGATAGTAGCATGCATCTGTAACAGTGGGAGGGGAACGGAGGGGAGAGATGGAGGAAGATGAGGGAGGGAGGAGGAGGAGGAGGAGGAGGAGGAGGAGGAGGACGACGACGACGACGTCCTCCCCCCCGCCAGGATGTCCCGAGCGAGGCGGGGCTTCGGGCGCACTCGGCACCCCCGACCTCGAACTCCTCCCGCATGCTCCCCAGGAAGCTGTGGTTCATGAACAGAAAAAAGTCCCCGTCCTAGCGCGACGAAAGGATTTAGAGAAGAAGCAAGGGCCACCACCACAGAGAATCCATCGGTGGGATCTCGGTGGCGGTGGTCAATGTTCTCCTCTGACGAGTGTCGCAGGCAGGCGAGAGGGACGAGGCTTCTCGACGCTCTTGGAAGACGCTGGCCCTTGTTCGGGGGCCTCCGCCGGACGCGTGCTGCCCCCAACTTCCCCCTGGAAATTCTCGGGAGGCTCCGAGAGGCATCAAGATGCGTCTGGAGGGAAGAGAAGGGAGAGTACAGGGTCCCATGGAACCCGCCACAGGCGAGTGGGCGCCAAATTGAAGGGAGATGGCTCCCCAAGCTGTGATGTCGGGTCATCCGGTCAAATGAAAGCGTGCGTCGGATCGGGCTGCATGGACACAGAATTGGAACTGAATCGGATCGGCCGCGCCGGGATGCACAACGACGCAATGTGAGCATCGGCCCGCATGGGATCCTCGGAACATCAGAATTGGATCGGACCAGGCTTCCCGAAATCGATACCGCATCGGGACGATCGGATCCACATGGACCCTGAAGAGTACTCAAACCCGTGGCGGGCCGGCGGGAGTTGGTGTGCTGAACACGTCCGTCTGCCGTTCGTGGCCACCAGCAATCGCCCAGACTTTGCCGAGGCGTGATGCTAGGAGGCAAACAACTCCTTCGGAAGCGGCCATCATTGAGCTGGGACCGACCGTCCCGCCATTCCCATAAGCTATGGGCCTACCACACAAAGATCTTGGAACCCTCTAAGAACAAAAGCAGTGTCCTTGGAACAGGAACCCGATGTGTGTCAAAGAACATCTCGTGCACACCACAACATCTCGTGCAGACCACAAAAACATGAATTATTAGAGCACTCCGTGGTGGGCCTGCAAGCGAGCCAGGACGCTTTGCCACTGCTTCACATCATCAGAACGACCCGGGGCGCCCAAGCCCGATGAAGGGGCCACTAAGCAAGATCGGGCTCCGATTCTTCAAGCCTCCTCCTCCTCCTTGCCCCCTTCTCCTCCTCCTCCTCCTCCTCCTCCTCCTCCTCCTCCTCCTCCTCCTCCCCCTCCTCCGCAGTTGCTTTGTGCGGCGCCGTGGTGTGGCGTCTGATGCGGGGATTCGTCCAGCTCGGGTGCCCTCGGATCCCTTTCAGACAGCATCCAGCAGCCATTACTTTGCGTTGTCGTCCATTGAGTTGCATGTGTGCATTGTTTGCATTGTTCTGCATTGGTTTTCGATATGTTGCATTGCTTTGCTGCATTGCGTTGCCTTGCTTGGCATTCCTTAGCAGTTCGTGGCAGTGCTTTGAATCCCACCAGCTCTCTGGGCGTAGATGGTCTAGGGAGTTTAATCTTCCAACCCCCTTTTTCCTCTTCAGGAAGGGGCTTACCCCCCTACCCCCTCCCCTGAACATGGACGGGCCGCCCCGCGAGATGTCAGAGGGTACTGTTTCACCCAAGATGGCTCCAAGAGGGCCTCAGAGAGCCCAAGATGATCTCCTAGGTGGAACAAAATAGCTCACGATGCCTCAAGCCGGCTCACAAGATGCTCCAAGAGGCCCCAAGATCGCTCCAAGACGGCTCCATGAGGCCTCCGAGACCTCCAAGAAGGCCTCCAAGGAAAAACAACATGTGTTGCCGTCTCGCCTTTTCGCTTCCGATCGCCATCGGAGGCCTCAAGATGGCTCCAAGATGGCCGACGAGGGTCCAGGAGAGACCCAAGAGAGCCCCAAGACGGCCCCAAGAGCGCTCCAAGAGCGCTCCAAGAGCACCCCAAGAGCGCCCCAAGAGGCGGCGACTTTTGGGGCTCCCCGGGGGGGGGGGGGGGGGGCAATTAGGGATCCCCTCTTCTTTAATCGATCTCCTCCAAAATGGTCTCAAGAGCGCTCCGATAGCTCCCAAGAGCGCCTCAAGATGGCCCCAGGAGGCGCCCAGACGGCCTCAAGAGGCGCCCAAGATGCCCCTCCTCCTCCTCCTCCTCCTCCTCCTCCTCCTCCTCCTCCTCCTCCTCCTCCTCCTCCTCCTCCTCCCCCTCCTCGTCCACTGTCTCTTCCTCCATCCTCTTCTTCGCACTCCTCCTCCTTCTACTCCTCCTTCTCATCCATCATCCTCCCCCTCTTGAGGTATCGGACGGCTGTCCCGCCCTCTGTTCTTCTGCATGCTCCCCCACTTCCCTGATCACCCCAACTCCCCTGGGCATCGTTTCTGAATGGGCTGGTCGGGATACGCGAAGCGTCAACAACTGCGTTACAATGATTGGGATTGCTTGGCATGGGCATGGAATCAAATTGATTGGTGTTGCTTGGCATTGCCTTGCACTGCTCTTCAGGGTTTGCTTTGCGCATTGTTTGCTTCGCGCATCACCTGAGTAATTACCCACCTATCAGCATACCCACCAAATCGGACAGGCCGCGCCCCCCAGTCGGCGACTCGCGGTTGTCTGGAAAGACTCCATGAGGGTCAGACTCAACCCAGCGGACAGCTCACCCAGCCATCATTCGGACTGTCCTCGCCATGAGATTGCTCGGTCTCCTACTTCAACCGCATCTCCCTTCAACTTCAAATCCTTCCGTCTCATCCATTGCCCCCCCATTCCCCTCTCGTCCTCGTGTTAGTCCTCATGTTGTTGAGTGCCTCCATTTAGTGTTTGATTACAGATGGTAGATGCAAGTGGCTCGGATGCACGAGGCGACACATTATTGCGCGTGCGAACCTTTTGTCCGATACACTTTTTGCGACCCAACTTGCACGCGGGAAAAAACAACCAAGGCACCAACAAAGCTCCACCTGTTTTTTCACCTAAGAAACCATGTTTGCTTGGGGGCTCAATGCTTGCTAGGCCGGCCCGCCCACAAAAGCGGGACTCATCGAGAGCAAGCGGGATTGAGCAACATTAAACATCAGTATGCCGGTTTCCGACCGCGGCTCCCAGAAGTTGGACCCTCAGGTCTGCCCCCTGCTGCCCCCCCCCCTTCCAGGGCGGCGGGATCAATACGCACCCACCGCCCCTGGCTGGGCCCAGCCCAGGCAGGCTGGGAAACCACATGTGGACCCTACCCCCGTAGGTCAGATCTCTGGAGACCGGCTGGGATTCGGAATTCGAAGGACATGAGCGATCCCCAGCGGGGGTGTTCGATACCCCTGCGCCGATCGGACCCGGGGGGGGTGGGGTTCGCAATTCGTCGCAGAGAGATGTCATGCGCCCTCAGGGCTGCACTCTAAGGCGACGAGATCTTTACACATCGGTGTATACGGCCCCGTCGGTCTGTATCGCCGAAGCTGGAGCGGTTTGCCGCGATGGAAGGCTATTCGGGGCGGCCTGTGAGAGTAGAAGCTGGGCGGCAGAGAGAGAACCTTGCCATCGCTCGGACATCCACTCCCCGTGCATACCTCGATTTTGATGTTTGTCCGCTCGAAAGATGATCAGAAATGCTTGTCGATGGTCCTCGCCGAAAACAGCACAAGTCCGAGCGATGCGAAAAAAGGGGAAGGACGAACACGGCGAAGACGACGGAAGTACCTACCTCCCCAGACACCCGACCCCGTGTCTTAATCCTAACGTCAAACACAAGGGTCTGGACCCAGTCCTGGGGAAAGGATCTTCATCCCGAGTCGCTTTGCGACGACCCCCAGAGGCCGAAAATACGAAAATACGCCGACCCTCCAGGTTGAGGTCGTCATTGAGGTCGTCGTCGTCGTCGTCGTCGTCGAGGTCGTCGTCCTCCTCTTCGTTCTCCTCTTCGTCAGTCCCTCGGAAACTGAAGAGCAAAGGAAAGGAACGTCGTAGCAAAGTCGGGTCCCCCTCCCATCATTCGGATGGTTGGGGTGGGTGGGGGATGGGGGGGCACCCGGTTCAGAAAACCGCCCCCTGGCGCGTCCTGGGGGGTCGCCAGCAGGGGTCCCGGGGGAGGTCCCGCCTTCCAGGTCGGCGGCACAAGCCTTGAGGCCTTCGCAATGTATAAAAAGCGTCAGTCGTGTTTCCGCCACGACGCGAGGGGGCCTGGGGAGGCACCGCTAGAGGAAGAAGGAACGGCATAAACATAAACTTTTGACGGTCCGCGCGGATTTCTTGGATCTGCGCTGGACCCCCCTCTCTGGCGCGCGGAGCGCGCCAGGGGCGGCGCTGGAGGCGCCGCCAGGGGGGCCCCAGCGCAGATCCAAGAAATCCGCGCAGAGCGCCGAAAGCTTACAGTCGGGGCGTTGACACAAGGAACCCTAACTAAGGAACGAGGCCCCTTTTTCCCATAGGCTAAACTTCGATGCCCAACGGAAACCCAAGGCAAACTGCAAAACAATCCAGGAACACCGAACCTCTCGCCAACGAGAAGGGTTCCTTCTTCAGCGCCCCGACTGCACATGGACACCACAGGGGTTGACCCGAGCCAGCAGGAAGAGGCCGAGGCCTCGTGGGAGAGCGTGATGAGACCTCCCGCCAAGAGGGCCAGAGTTGCCGAGGAAACGCCGAGGAGACGCATCCGCGGGAAACGAGGCCTGCTGTGGACAATGCGCCGGCGTATACTCGCGCCGCGGATGAGAAGACGGCCGAGGGGCTCAGGTTCCTTCTTCAGCGCCCCGACTGTATGCTTATGCAGTTTGTTTCTTCATTGGACCTCCCCCTGCTCCTCTGACGCGCCCCCGTGCGCGGAGGGCCGAGCTGGAGGGGGCGGGGCGCGGTCCTGCTGGAACTCCCAGGACGGCCACGGGGCCTGCTCCAGGGCGACGCGGTGCAGCTGCGACGGGGCGGGGGGAGGGGGCGGCTCGCTGCGACGAAGCCGGGACAAGGATAAATTCGAACCTCGATCATCGATCCTGCTCCTCCTCCTCCTCGATCCTCATGCTCCTCCTCCTCATCCTCCTCCATCTTCTTCTCTTCTTCTCCTCCTCCTCCTCCTCCTCCTCGTCCTCATCATCATCATCATCATCATCATCATCATCATCATCAGCATCATCATCACCATCATCATCAGCATCATCATCATCATCATCATCATCATCATCATCATCATCATCGGCAGCAGCAGCAGCATCAGCATCAGCATCAGCATCAGCATCATCATCATCATCATCATCATCATCATCATCATCATCATCATCATCATCACCACCATCACCATCACCATCATCATCATCATCATCAACATCATCGTCAGCATCATCATCAGCATCAGCATCATCATCATAATCATCATCAGAATCATCATCATCATCATCATCATCATCATCATCATCATCATCATCATTATCATCATCATCATCATATGCAGCATCATCATCAGCATCATCAGCAGCAGCATCAGCATCAGCATCAGCATCAGCAGCAGCATCAGCATCATCATCAGCATCATCATCATCATCATCATCAGCAGCATCCTCATCATCATCATCAGCATCATCATCATCATCATCATCATCATCATCATCATCATCATCATCATCCCCTCTTGGGTCGGGGACCCACTGATAAGACGACGCCAGGACGAGGATAACATCGGGTGGGAAAACATCGAGAATCGGGCTGGGCGAAAGGGGGGATAGCAAGGGGGGGGGTGAGCATTAGCTCACGCGTAGCTGATTTTCCCGGCGCCTCCCGGCGCAAGAGGCGGCCACGTATCAAGGAATTGGCCCCTCGCTGTGGCCGAAACCAGCTGCATGCAGCAGACTTCGTAACCCCCCTTTCCCTATCCCCTTCTTTCGTCCGGCCCGATCCCCTGCGCTCGGCCGACCATCGAAGACGCACGGCCTCTCTGGTTGGCCCGGGCCTGGGTCGGCAAAAGGGCCCCCCCTCGCGGAGCCTGGCCTCAAGTCCGGCGTGTCCCCCTAAAGATCCCCCCTTTCGTCGGGCCCGAGTCGGAGAGAACCTCTGCGCATAAGCGGCACTCGACTGGCCAAGCGAAGCCGGAGCTGGGCCTCAGACAGTGCACGGCGGACGCTGGCCGCGGAAAACAACACTGGCATGGACATGAACGGACATCAGTGGACACTCGGCACGGGCGCCAAGACAGGGCCCGAAGAGCAGCACAAAGGTGCCTCGGCGACAGGGCCAACGGAACGCGTCGCCCCGCAGCGCCATGGCGAGAGGAGGAGCAAATCCCCCCCCCCATTACACCAGAAACCCCACCTCCTTGCCGACCAGGGAGGAGGGAGGGAGGAGGGAGGGGAGAGGACAGGAGGGGTATTCAGGAGGCAATTCCTGCGAGGTCTTCGTGGGAAGAATAGAAGACCATTGGGCCTGATAGAAGGGCCACTAATCCGGATTAGGCCAGATGCAGCCCACGATCAAGCCCGCCCGCGGGATACAATGAAACAAACAACATGTAATATACAAGCGAGGATGCTGAATCAATGTTCCCAAGAGTTGCAACCTCGGGGGAGGAGAGGAGCGGGGAAAGAGGGAAAAAGGACCAACTAAATGCGATGCCCGAAGTGCGACACGGAACGGGCTGACCGGACGCGGAATAGCCATCATGTGTTCAAGAAGAGATCATCGCTTCCGGCGCCTGCTGACTCGGATGCTACATCAGCATCCATAGCTGCATTAGCGCAACTGAGCCCTTCTGAGCAAGGGGGGCCGCGCAGCGTTCAACTCCAGCGCTCCTCCAGCACGCCTAGAGGACGAAGAGGAGCAAAGAGTAAAGGCCAGCAGCGATGATAGTGGGAGACGAGATGAGGGAAGGGAGGGTACAGACACTACAAAATTCCTGACTGGCCGCAAGTCTCCCGAGCACGGAAGGTCGTTCAGCGTTAAACTCTGACGCTGCTCCTCCTCGAACCTCGAAGACGAGGAAGGGGTGACGACGACGACGGCGACGGCGACGGCGACGACGACGACGGCGAGGAAGGGTCAGGAGTTGCAGGATTACGGGCATGAGCAGGGCGGACGAGGAGAGTGAACGACGATGACCCCCGAGAGACTCCGAAGATCTAAAAAACCATCGAAAGCCAGTGACATCCTTGGAAGACCTTCAGTCGAGGGCAAAAAAGAAGAAAGAACAACACCTAACGCCTGGCTTTCTTGCATCGGCTCTGGACCCCCCCGCGCCAGGGGCCGTGCCAGGAGAGGCGCCGCCGGGGGGCGCGCTCCAGCGCAGACCCGAGTAATCTGCAGGGCCCTCCGACAGTCCATGTTCATGGAACTGTTTGTGCCTCGATCAAATACAGTAGGAGCCCGAACACAAGAAACCTTACACGAGAAGCCCAATTCTGAGACCCCAGGACGTCCACTGATTTTTGGGGTTGGTACAAGGAACGTAGAACGTCACGCGTTCCATAGGAAGACCAAGAACGTGGAACCAGTCCGGAGACCCAAGGAACGTCACGCTTTCCATAGCAAAACCATGGAAACCCAAGAACCCCAGGGCACCCTATAGGCAAGCAAGGTGGTCTTGGCATGGGCCTCCGCTGCAGGGCCGGGACGGACGAGAGCTGGCGAGGCGAGGCGAGGCAAGGCGAGCTCGCGGTTCCGCCGGGGGCGGGGCCCTGTCAGGGCCTGCGCGGGGGGGCCAGGGCCCTCAATGCATGTCGTCCTGATGTGCCGAGGTCGGGGTGCTCAGCTCTGAGCTGGTGGACGCTGGAGGTCGATAGAAGGGGGGATCGCAAATGAGGCGGGGGATCGAAACGGAGAGGGGGATCGCAAAGAAGGAGGGTCGAGGTAGACGAGGGGGGAGGGGATCGCAAGGAAGGGAAAGGTTCGCGAATCAGCTGCATGCAGGGGCGCCTCCCTGCGCCAGAGGCGGCACAGCATCGAGCAAGCGGCCACGCGGCGGGAGCAGAACCCTGCTGCAGGCAGCAGATTTCGCAGCATCCCCTTTTCCCACATCCTCCCCTGTCCCTTGA
>CAUYUJ010014524.1:393290-396709 GCA_963575745.1 Prorocentrum cordatum
GACCGCGCCGATGAAATACTGCACTTTGGCCGCGCGCTCTCCGTCGCTCATGTCGGCGCCCTTCTTGCGGGCCTCCTGTATCTGGCCCATCGAGATGATCTCAGCGATTAAGGACGGCCCCGACGCCGCGTTGCCCTGCTGCATGAACTTTCTGGAGCGACCCTGGCCGCCCCCAGGCGGTCGCCCAGCAAGTCGCCGCGCACCGCCACGAATGCCCCCCACGGAAGATGGCGCCGCGAGAGTGCGCGGCGGCCCAAGCCCGCGTCCCTGATCCAGCTCTCTGACCCTGGTGCCGCATGCCGACGTCGGTGGATAGAGCTCGGCAATGCCCAGCTACAGCTGCGAACGCGATGGATCGCTGGCCCCGCGCGCCCCCTGCGCCGCACCAACGCGGCACGCGCGGATTCCCTATCCGCATCCTGTTCCTCCTGGCGTTCGCCCCATCCGCCGTGTCAACGCATTTCAGTTCCATTCGTGACACTATAAAATGGTGAGGTCCGCGGCTGTCTAGTCAGTGCATCCGGGGCGCTCACTTGAAAACAGGATATGTCCGATGCGCGGCCGTCGCGCCAGCGCATGACCTCGTCACCGCACGCGAGTGCACGGTGTCCTCCAGCACATACGCCGCACAAGGCGCCAATGACTGCCCTATCTAGCCCCCTACTCCCACGCTGAGTACCTCGAGCGAACCATCCTGATCCTGCGCGCCATAAACCACTGCCACTGCTGCTCCGTGGCCCTGGCCCACCCCAGGTCCCCTCTTAGTCTGCGAACCCTTACTTAGATCGCAATTCATTCTCGCCAATATCGGAATACTGTTCGCGCGCCGTTGCATCGCATGCCTCCGTTCTCCCTTGCCCAACTAATATGTCACACGGCCAACGCACGCAGGCATTCGGCGGTTGCACTTTTCAGCATAAGCGCGCGTACCCAGGGCCGCCCCCAGCGCGAAGGCCGTTAACATCCAGCGATCGATACGCCCTGGTGCGTTTGATGTCCAGAAGACTCCGCAATGTCTTCATGCCTTCCTGATTGAAAGTGGACATTTCTCTTGCAATCACTCGTATCTGCTGGTAGGTGGGAGCTCCGTGGCCGCATTCCACTGGGGGCTCTGCCATGTAGCGCTTTGCCACACCTCCACATGTCCAGCGGCGCCACGGCTGCCCTGCCGCGTCTGAGCCCCCATTGCCCCTTGGCGAGTGCGCCGGCCAGTTGCGGCGTTGCGCTGTCGGTTTGGACTTCTGTCTCTGCGCGCGGCGCTCCTGCCGAAACGTCTTGCCCCCTGGCGACGTCGCCCGCGAAAGTGATGGGGGCTAAGTCGCGAGCGTCGCCGGCGGAATGGCCGCACGCGTCACGCAACGGTTGCACTGGGTCCGCGCGTTCATTGCCCCGCCGCCATCTGGCCACGCACAACTTGCCCCATTCGCTGAATTTCCTCCGGCAGAATGCGGGCACCATCTTGGCTCCAGTAGTAGTAGTAGTAGTAGTAGTAGTAGTAGAAGAAAAAGAACTAGTAGTAGTACTAGTACTAGTACTAGTAACCGTAGTAATAGTAACCGTAGTAATAATAGTAGTAGTAGTAGTAGTAGTACTAGTAGTAGTAGTAGTAATAGTAGTAGTAGTAATAGTAACCGTAGTAATAGTAGTAGTAGTAGTAGTAGTCGTAGTAGTCTTGGTAGCCTTAGTAGTAGTAGTAGTAGTAGTAGTAGTAAAAGTAGTAAAAGTAGTAAGAGTAGTAGTAGTAGTAGCTGTTGTCGTTGCAGTAGCAGTAGTAGTTGTAGTAGTAGTAGTAGTAGTAGTGGTCGTAGTAGTAGTAGTAGTAGTAGTAGTAGTGGTGGTGGTGGTGGTGGTAGCAGTAGTAGTAGTAGTAGTGGTAGTAGTAGTAGTAGTAGTAGTAAGAGTGGTCATAGTAGTAGTAGTAGTAGTAGTAGTCGTATTAGTAGTCGTAGCCGTAGTCGCAGTAGTAGTAGTAGTAGTAGTAGTAGTAGGAGTAGTAGTAGTAGTAGTAGTAGTAGTTGTTGTAGTTGTAGTAGTAGTAGTACAACTAGTACTAGTATGAGTAGTAGTAGCAGCAGCAGTAGTAGTAGTAGTAGTACTGGAACATCGTCGCTCCGAAGGTTCCTTGAATTTTCTGACTTGGGCCCGTTGTGCTCACCTGCTTTGCCGCACTTTTGGCGACGGCCCCCAGTGGGGTTGAAGGGCAGGATGCGTTGAACCCCCCTTCCCCCCTTAGAAGCCTAGCAAGATAGCCCTCTTACGTGACATCGGCGGGGTCCTTGGCGAGTAATTCCCCCTCTAAAATAATTTTGATCCAGCCAACCATAAATCCCACCCATAAACAGTGAATTCCGGATAAATCCCGCGGTGGGACCCAATTCCGCCCATGTATGATGTGTTCGGGCCATCTTGAAGTCATCTTGAAATCATCTCCAAGTCATCTTAAGATCATGGTGTTGCACTCTCGGAATGCTCTGGCCACCTCGGGGTCGTTCGGGGGCCACCGCACTTGGTCTCCAGGGCATCGCTCACATCTTGGGCCATCTTGGATTCGCCTCCAGGCGATTTCCACGCTGCGTCTGGATCTTGCAGGGGCCACGGGGTCTTCTTGGGGTCGGCTCGAGGTCATCTTCGTGGCCGTCTGAAGCCGTCGTGGAACCATATTGGAGCCATGGGGCCGCCTAGGCATCCTGTCTGGGTCGTCTGGAGGTCCTCCACGTTTCCAGGAAACTTTCGCTACGCCTGAGTAGTAGTAGTAGTAGTAGTAGTAGTAGTAGTCGTAGTCGTAGTCGTAGTCGTAGTAGTAGAAGTAGTAGTAGTAGTGATAGTAGTAGTAGTAGTAGTAGTAGTAGTAGTAGTAGTAGTAGTAGTAGTAGTAGTAGTAGTAGTAGTAGTAGTAGTCTTAGTAGTAGTAGTAGTAGTAGTAGTAGTAGTAATAGTAGTAGTAGTTGTAGCTGTAGTAGTAGTAGTAGTAGTAGTAGTAGTAGTAGTAGTCGTAGTCGTAGTAGTAGTAGTAGTAGCAGCAGTAGTAGTAGTAGTAGCAGTCGTAGCAGTAGCAGTAGTAGTAGTAGTAGTAGGAGTAGTAGTAGTAGAAGTAGCAGTAGTAGTAGTAGTCGTAGTAGTGGCGGTGGTAGTAGTAGTAGTAGTAGTCGTAGTAGTAATATATATAGTCGTAGTAGTAAAAGTAGTCGTAGTCGTAGTCGTACTCGTAGCCGTAGAAGTAGTAGTAGTAGTAGTAGTAGTAGTAGTAGTAGTAGTAGTAGTAGTAGTAGTACTAGCAGTAGTAGCAGTAGCAGTAACAGTAACAGTAGCAGAAGCAGTAGCAGTATTATTATTAGTAGTAGTAGTGGTGAGAAGAAGAGAGCAACAACATAATAACCTTCTGATAACGATGAAAACACATGCCATAAAATATTAACAGG